>MUZC01004650.1:249748-266871 GCA_002072015.1 Radix auricularia | reverse complement strand
CCCGCCCCCTTATAAAACCACAACGCACGGGTAATTAAGATAAACATAAGGAATTCATATCATTGCTGTATATTTTCTAACCCCCATATCATATACATATATGTTAGGGCTGTAACGGATTAAAATTTTGTAGATTCGGCTGGATTATACACCGGATTTATGAAGTGAAATCCTGCCGGATTTTTTATAATGTCAGGATTCCAGATTTGCCACAGCCTAAATGTAGTACACCCCTAAAATAAATATTTTTCTATCAATACATACAATTCACCAGAAATTAGAACAAGCACATGACGCGAGTATATAAGCATGACGAATAACTCTCTATAGGGTCGACCAACCAGTTTATGGTTGGCATGCGGGGCGGGTGCAGGGTGGGGGACAGGTAACAACAAACGCAGTGCGCATTCTCTAGACCAATAATGCGTCAGTGGTTCCACCCCAACACGTTCTCTTGCGTTGTTTTCATTTCTTCGTGCTGCTGTTAGTGCCCCCCCTTTTTTTTCCTTTGCACTATCTATGAACAATTCTGCGGCGTATGCTACGCCACGAGTAGTGTTGTTGTTGTTTTTGTTTTTTTTTTGTTTGTTTTTTTTGTTGTTGTTTTGTGTGTGTGTGTGTGTGTCCGTCCCATAACCTCGAGGTCGTAGGGGTTCTAATGTTTCCATTAGAGCTTTCTTTGGGAGCTTGGCTAGTACATATTTAAATCAAGAGTAATTGCAAACGAGAATGAATTAATGAAAACTGCTATTTTGAAACTGAGGAAGTGATGGTTCATGATAGCAAAATAACTTGCTGTCAACTTTTATTGTGGTTCTTAAGTTCATCTTAACGGGGGTATTGGCAGAAGCACTATAATAAAAAAAATATATTGCCTTTATTTGGATCAAAATTAGAAAATAACTATTACAAAAATAACATCTCATGCGAAAAGTGTATTAGCCGATTTTAATTATTGCTTTCATGTAGATCTAGTTGTGAACAAATAATATATATTATAATAAATACTTTCTTTGAAATCCCGCGAACACCATCTGACGCAGCTAGTGCGCAAGGGAAATAACCCTTGAAAAATTATTTGACTGTTTTTCTAATTGATGACATTGAATAGGTCATGCAATGTGATTATCTACAACTATATCCGACCCTCGACGTAGCATACGCTGCAGAATAGCTCACAGACAGTGGAAGGAAAGACAAGAGCAAGAAGGAAAAGAACGGACACAAACAGCAGCACGCAGAAATCAGATCAAGGCGAATGAACGTGATTCAACCAACCGCAGTGCGCATTTTTCGACACCAACGATGGTCACGCTTGATTGCTCACGTCTTGCTTGCTCACGTCTCGCTTGCTCACGTCTCGCTTGCTCACGTCTCGCTTGCTCACGTCTCGCTTGCTCACGTCTTGCTTGCTCACGTCTTGCTTGCTTAAATTCTGGCAAATTATAATAAAATTATATACAGGTATAGAAGATAGATGTTCCATCTGTCGCCGAGTACACACTTAAACTGAATGGAGACTGTAGCAGAACATGGTTCATATTTTTTTTTTAATTTAACAACAATCAAACGGGCTTCTTCTTCTTTCTTCACTTCCTTTCCTTCGATAAAGTGCGTCTCAGTGTGGTGCGCAAAAAAGTATGACACGGTGCGGGTGTGCACACAACTACATATTTTTTGGGGAGTTCACTTTTACCTAATAGGGATGTTCATAATATGGCGGAAATCTATTAATAGAAATATTATATCTAAATTTATCTTTTGTGAGGATAAATTCATTTAAAAAAATTAATAAAAGATACGAGTCAATACGTGAATGTAGGTATGTTGGGAATGATTGATCTTATCAGCTAATTTTTAATTCTTCGTTAATTTAAGACAGCTTATTGGAATTGCAAAATAAAAAAACAATTTCGTAATTTTACTAAGCCAACAATTTTGAAAACATAGTGATTTGACTGTATTTATGCCTCAAAACTTTGTTCCGCTAAAATGTAATCTAAAAAAAGAACATTACGAAATGAGCTATGACGTTTTCCGGTTTTAGAAATGAAGAACCCTATAGCGAGGAATGATTATTTATGAAAATGATAGAGCAATAACAAAAGAATAAAATCTATGTATTTTATCTGGATACGTTTTGGTGATGAGCAAATTGTTTATGCTTTGAGCTGTTGTCAAGCAGATGTTTACGAGATGAAGCTTGTAAAGTTGTAGTAACAAATCCAATCTTGTTGTAACAAGTGAATCTTATTGCAAACAATGTAAACTTGTTTTAACAAATGTAATCTAAATGTAACAAATGTAATCTTGTTGGAAGGAATGTAAATTTGTTGTAAGGCTATTCTCACATCTTTCATTGACACGGTTGCTCTTAGCGTCTATTTGGTTGTAAAAAACAACGACATGATGGACAAGACTTACAAATATGTTTCATCTGAAATGCGTGGACATTTGCTACTAAATAAAGTACTGGAAAATAATTAAGACATAGCTCCTAAAGCTATTCAAGGATTTTTTTTTTTTTAGTTTCGATATTTACATTATGATAATCATTTACCCAGCCGTTTTATATGAACTTGAGATATTGTGACGCGAACTCTCATTTTGTTGTTCTTGTTGTTGTTGTTGTTGCTCTAAAGGTAACATTTTGTACATAGAACAAGAACTTGGAGATGCTTTCACATAGGTTTCTCATTTCAAAGTCTAGAAGTTTTAGAATACGCTGTTTAGTACAGTTTTCTATGGTCGATATTTTAACGTAAAAGAATGAGTTTCATTATTGACTGTTGTGTTGCCGTTTCTCTGCTGGTCCAATTGGTCAAAGTAGTTGACGGGGTCATTTCCGGCCTTTGTCTGGTATCTGTTGAAGTCCACCACGAAGTGCCGGTACTTTTCCCTGAACAGTTTGGCCAGTATGAGGGTCAAGGCCGACTGGTCAGCACGGTGGCAGAGTCCGATCCTTTTGATGCCCCATGGATACGGGCACGACTGGACCTTACGCTGGTCCACAGGGCACATGCATTCCGCGCGCAGGGCACAGGCTAACCATGGATCAAGCACCGCCCTTTCTATGAGAGGTTCCCTGGAGATAAAACACACACACAAAATCAAATGACAACAACGCTTTGTACTTTATGTACTAAAACGCTAAAATATTGACTACATACTTTGAGTCATATGAGAAATAGCGTGACGGCAAAACTACGACACGCGTGTCACTTTTGGCACGCGACAGTGCTTTAAATGGCTCGTCGTCGATAAGACACTGCATAAGCCTTTAAAGAATAGCTATTACGGCACGGCTGGATAGCGAAGTCAATAGCTGAGCTGCGTGGGATCTAGCCACAGTAGAACATGTTGATGAATTATCCATTGCTAAGAAAGCCATCTGCTGACTTGGAGAGGAGATGGGCGCCGACAAGTCTACCAAACCCGGAGAAAGTCCTAACGGAAACCACCTACGGCCACGAGGTGATGGGACCAAAAATAAAAGGACACATATAGGTCTGCGTTGACTGTTTGAGGAGATGGGCGCCGCCAAGTCTAACAAACCCCGAGAAAGTCCTAACGGAAACCACCTACGACCACGAGGACCCAAAATAAAATGACACAGATAGGTCTGCGTTGACTTGTAGAGGAGATGGGCGCCGCCAAGTCTACAAAACCCGGAGAAAGTCCTAACGGAAACCACCTACGGCCACTGCGACCACGAGGACCGAAACTAAAAGGACACAGATAGGGCTACGTGGCTCGCGGCATTAATTATATTTTTTAAATTAAAAACATTGGCGCTCAAGCAAAGAACGTTAAGCCACCATAGATAGAGACGGTAAACAGAGAACGCTCCGTGTAAACTGATGGCCTACCTGTGGTAGATACCGAATCCTCCAACCACCTGGTTAAACGCCATGTGGGCGCACGGGGAATCACCGAAATATTCAAACATCTGAAATTGTATGTAGAGAATTTTCAATTAATTTTGTTCTTAATTGAAAAAAAAATTGTCAATTTGGGGGAGAGATTGCATTTTTGCAGGGTCGGCTTTAGACAAACTCGCAGCTACTAGGGCCTCCGATTAGTCTGATCATTATTTTGAGGGCCTCGCACAAGAATCTTTACAAGTTTATTTATATATTTTTCTATTACATTTAGACCCACCAAATTCACTTTGCCTAGGGCCTCCAGTTCCCTTATGCCGTCCCTGATTTTTGTTTCGTTTCGTTGAGTAGCAACAATAAAAGTTTCATCTTTGTTTTTAGATAACTTGGATTTGACGATGATAAAGAATGAAACTGTGGTGTATTTTAAGCTGGTTTCAGCATCATCAAGGAAGGTACGTTCTTATAAAACAATCTGTTATGACTATAAGTATAGACTTCAATAAACCAATATATTGTTGGTGTATTTAATAGTCATACTGGGTGGTATTTTCAATAGCTCTTAATGATGGTATATTTTACAACCCCCACTGGTGGTATGTTAAACGAGCTAATCCTGAACTGATGGCATGTGACTAAATTAAGCCTATGTTAAATAACACCAATGAGAGAATTTGACGATCGTGTGTCCTGACCATGCATCACGTGTTCTTACCAATACGTAAATGATGGGTAAAGGAAATAAGGAAAGTTTATATTGCCGAGTGTAATTGATGGGTAAAGACCATTTGACAAGTTTTCATACCCAAGTGTAAATGATGGGTAAGGCCAAGTTTGCATACCCAAGTGTAAATCATGGGTAAAGGCCATAGGCCAAGTCTGCATTCCCAAGTGTAAATGATGGGTAAAGGCCATAGGCCAAGTCTGCATACCCAAGTGTAAATGATGGGTAAGGCCAAGTTTGCATACCCAAGTGTAAATCATGGGTAAAGGCCATAGGCCAAGTCTGCATACCCAAGTGTAAATGATGGGTAAAGGCCATAGGCCAAGTCTGCATACCCAAGTGTAAATGATGGGTAAAGGCAATAGGCCAAGTCTGCATACCCAAGTGTAAATGATAGGTAAAGGCCATTGTAACAAGTTTACCTGGCCAGGTGTAAATCATGTGTAAAGGCGGGTATGACAAGTTTACCTGGGGCAGTGTATGAGAAGGGTTGGGATAGTTGGTGGTCAAGTAGCGTTGCTGTATCCCCAAGGCGATGGCTCCGTCTACCATTAGCTTCAAGGCACCCGGCTCGTGCATTCTGTAAGGGCGAGATGAGCTTTTAGCTTAGGGAGGTGGAGGTTATAACCTGATTGTAGTGGTGATATGTCACTTGTCGTGCGTTATTTGAGGTCAGTCATTTTGGGGAAAGTCATAAATTGCAATAATGTATTGATCTTTTTTTTAGGGATTTGGTTCTGGGAATTTGTAGGGTGGCCGAGAAGCGTTGCAGGCCTATTAAAATGTCTGGATTCGGGGAAATTTAGTTTGAAAACTGCACTAAATCTTTTAAAACATTATGTTTTCTTAACGATATTATTAATATTTTCACCGCAGCTCTGAAGAAAGGGCTATGATGTAAGTAAACATCACTGGGATTAAGAGAAAATCAAATTTAAATATTTAAATTTAAAAAAACGTGTACCTTTGCGCTAGAGCCCTTGAGGAAAATGACTATGGAGATTACAGGCTTACATGATAGATTTGTCCGACAAGATGACGACATTGGCAGGCTTACCTGATAGAAGTGTCCGTCTAGATGATGAAATTGACAGGCTTACCTGATAGAAATGTCCGACTAGATGACGGCATTGGCAGGTTTACCTGATAGAAGTGTCCGACTAGATGACGACATTGGCAGGCATACCTGATAGAAGTGTCCGACTAGATGATGACATTGGCAGGTTTTACCTGATAGAAGTGTCCGACTAGATGATGACATTGGCAGGCTTACCTGATAGAAGTGTCCGACCATATGACGACATTTTCCCTCTCGTACACGGCTCGTATGATGGTTGGTTTGAAAGAAAAACATTTCAGCGTTTTATAGTGAGGCGGGAACAGGTGGAAAGGAAAGCTGAGAAATGTGCACCTGGAACAGATGAACAGATATAAAGTTGGTGATCTTAGCGTAAATTATAAGTGGTCGTTCTTTAAGACTTGTAAATTATAAGTGGTCGTTCTTCTAGACTTGTAAATTATAAGTGGTCGTTCTTAAAGACTTCTAAATTATAAGTGGTCGTTCTTTAAGACTTGTAAATTACAAGTGATCGTTCTTTAAGACTTGTAAATTATAAGTGGTCGTTCTTTAAGACTTGTAAATTACAAGTTGTCGTTCTTTAAAACTTGTAAATTACAAGTGGTCGTTCTTTAAGACTTGTAAATTATAAGTGGTCGTTCTTTAAGATTTGTAAATTACAAGTGGTCGTTCTTTAAGACTTGTAAATTACAAGTGGTCGTTCTTTAAAACTTGTAAATTATAAGTGGTCGTTCTTTAAAACTTGTAAATTATAAGTGGTCGTACTTCTAAAATTGTGAATTATGCGTATTTGTATTTCTAAACTAGCCATTTGTCAAATTTTTGGTAACACAGATTTTGATATAAAACAAATTAGAAACGTTACATAAATACAGTATTTTAAAATAAGGGAAATAAATTGAGGGCTTCAAAGAAGGAAACGCCTCACAAAAAAAGAAGTAATTCTAAATAACTGTGAAACGTGTTTCATAAACTAAGAAATAAGTTACCTATAGTAAACACATTTCAGGTTAACACTTATAGCAAACACCTATCAGGTAAAAGCGTGCATTTAAATAAGCAAGCGGTCAGTATAACAGCCGACCTGCAGTACTTCTTGACCTGGTCGGCCTCCCGTCCAGTGAGTCCCAGGTTGTACACCACGAAGGTCAAGTTCTGGAACACGGGGAAGATCTTGTCATGGACGTGTCTGATCAGCGCCTGGAGACCAAGCGGTGGATTAGAGGACGCCCAATAAAGTACGTCACGCTCCAGTGGGGGTGAGGGGGTGTAAGAAAGTGTAACAGTTTGTGACAGGGGGAGGGGGATCGGCATTATGTTACTTCACGGTGTTTTATATTCAATTTTAATTATTTTGTTAATTTAAAAAATTAATTTTTGTTCGAAAATGGGACTTACTTTATGGAAAGAGAAAGAGGAGGGGGGGAGATTTTATACAGTTTTTAACAGGGTGACCTATTGTACTCAGAATGTGTTTGTAGAATAGGGTCAAGGTAAAAGTAACACTCAGGCAATGAATTATAACTTTGAAATACAACACAACAGAAATCTGATGCAACACTCAGATAGACTTAGGCCAGAGTCGGGAAACTTTTTGTCTGAGAGAGCCATTAGCACCGTATGTAATTCTGTGAGAGATATACATAATGTTTCAAACTAAAAATTCAAGTAAATGCGTGCTTTTTGTGTAATTTCAACACTGAAAGTACAATAATTATGTCTCTAAATTCTTTTTAATCCCATAGGTATGCTGTTTGTTTATTAAAAAATACAATTAGGGGCCTTCCATAATTGACGTCACGCGAATTTGGCCGATTTTTAACCCCCCTCCCCCTCGTCAAACTTCGTCACAAAAACTTAGACCACCCAACAATATGACGTCAAAAAGCTTTGAGAAGCCCCCCCCTCTTTAAAAAGCGGTATTTTCTATTTTGAAAATAAGCACATTTCAAATCAATTTATTGTCATTTAAGTATGTATTTAGTATAAGGCTGCACTCTAAAATCGTAACACGCATGAATCCATGTAAAACGTCATGAAATAAATAGTAAGAAATCGAATATTTAAGTGGAACTTTGATTTTAAGTACCATGTTTTGAGGTGACGTCACAATTCTTACACTCCCCCTTCCCCGTCGTCACACATCGTCACAAATTTGGGCCCACCTCCCCAAAACGTCATTTATGTCTAAATATGTAGATCAAAGGATAGCAGAATAAACGTTAATTTTTAAAAAAGATAATCGAACATTTTTAATAAAGCCAACCCCCATCAACATTCGAAGCTCTAATAAAACCAACACTCACCAACATTCGAAAATCTAATAAAACCAACACTCACCAACATTCGAAAATCTAATAAAACCAACACCCATCAACATTGGAAACTCTAATAAAACAAACACTCACCAACATTCGAAAATCTAATAAAACCAACACCCATCAACATTCGAAACTCTAATAAAACCAACACTCATCAACATTCGAAAATCTAATAAAACCAACACCCATCAACATTCGAAAATCTAATAAAACCAACACTCACCAACATTCGAAAATCTAATAAAACCAACACCCATCAACATTTGAAACTCTAATAAAACCAACATCCATCAACATAGTGTTGTTTTCGTCCACGAAAACTAAAACTAAAACCTTCGTTAACGAAAATGTTGACTTTTTCGTCAACGAGAACTAAAACTAAAACTAAAATTAGCAGCAAGACTAAAACTAGACGAAAACTAAATCTGATAGACAAAAGACTGAATAAAAACTGAAACTAAAACTCCCCAACGAAATAAAAACTAAAATCCCCATTTATCGTTCTTTTCCGCTACTGCGGTCTGCATGTATTTTACGAAATTATTATGAATTATAACCTAAGACATATCTAATTTCTTTGATGGTCGCGCATGCGCATCAACTGGGCGATAATCAGTGCTGCCAGCGCTAGGTTTTTCAACCTAGATCTAGGGTGTTTGTTTTTTTTTACCTCGTCTAGGTTTCTAGGTTTTTTTATTTTAAAATAATCATAATCTAGTTTTTTTTAATAATTGTTGTTTTTTTTAAATAGTAAATATCATTATATATGCGATGTGGCGAACATGCAGGTTTACTCGAAGGCGATAAAGCTATTATGTCATCAGTAATCCAGCACTTATGGATATAGAATATCATCTTCATGAGGCACAGTCCGAGTAAGCTCTGGACGCATCACTAAAAGAGCTAGCAGTTTCCTTTTTGGATGGCTTGAGGCGATGATTTGAGTTTGCGTTGGTACCATAGTCTGATATTTTTGAACATATACCTTCTGCAGCTTGGCTGCTTGATCCTACAACTGTGCCAGCACTGTTCATTTCAGGAAAAGAGCATCTTCTAAATGCAGCAAAACAGTTTGTGAAGCGAGAAGAAACTGCTTCAGCAGCAGCCACAGTAAGTGTGCACAGCTTGGTCAAGTGATTTCAGCTGCTGGTCAGCTTATTCCTAACCGAAATATCACTGCAACTGCGTTAGTTCAACAGCCCTGACTACATCTGGACCTCCTCTTAAGCGCTTCAAATCCCTGACGCAACACATTGCGAACACTACACCCATCACTAATATTATATCTGCAGTTCGTGGGCCAGAAGACGAACTGGCAGATTATTTGTTGCACTATCAAGAAGCTGCCAAAGCAGTCAGTGAGGATGGCAATGGTTTAAGCTATTGGCAATCACAGAACGTTCAAAAAACGTTTCCGTTCCTTGCACTATTGGCTTTAAATTAGGGGTGTTATCGATTAAATTAAATTTAATCGTTAACTTTTGAAAAATTACCGATTAATTGATCGATAATTTTCTGAAAGCTAAAAATAAAGATGCATGACGTTTTTATACTGAAAACTTCAAGGTTATTAATAAAAACAGGCAGTTTAATTTTTTTTTAATTGAGTTATTTTTAAAACATAGTTAGTAAGTTAAATAACGCATTAAAGTTTAGGCACTAAGATGAAAATTTCAAATTAATTATAAAACTATAAAAGTAATACAGCTGTATAGAAATTGTTTGATGATTTAAAAAAACATTTAAAAATCATCTTTTTATCCGAAGTGGTTCAAAAGTTATGATTTTTTTCCGCAGACCTCATAATCCCCTTTTCCATTATGTTGTTTTCCTTCACGTTTTGTGCCCTCCTAAAATTCATTTTTTAAAATGCCCTTAACTTAAGTATTTAATGTAATTAAATTTAAAAATATAATATTGTTAGCAGATATATATTTAAATACAAGCAGTTCAAAAAATGTCCATGAATTTAAATTTTGTTATTGGTAATTAATTAAAAACAATGTTTCTTTTTATATCATTGTCCTTATAAAACAGATTATTTTAAAGTTTACACATTTAAAGTCTATTCTTTAAATGGAGTAGTTTGTACGTAAACAAACAAACAAGTATTAATTATTTATTAATAAATCGAAAATGTTTTTTAAAAAAAACTTTTACAATTTAATCACTATTTTATCGATTAAAATTATTGTAATCGATACATTTTTTACCGAATAATCGAGAAATTAATCAGTAATTTCCGCAGCCCTACTTTAGATATATTGAATGCACCAGCTTTGGAGGCTTACGTGGAGAGAATTTTTTCTCTTTGTGGTGATTTGACTACTGGGAAAAGAAACGGGACTAATCAGAGTCTTGAAAAACGGGTCTTTCTCAAGCTGAAAAGTCATTTGTTTTGACGTTTAGTCTTCACTCTTCAAGTTACTTAGTTTAGTTAGTGCAGAGTTCTAGGTCTTAGAATGAAAATAGTTTTGTTTTAATTTTGACTTACGTTTTTGGTTTCTTATTATCATTACGTTTTTATTTTATTATTATTATTTTTTTTTTATTATTGTTTTTTTTTGTACATGCTAGTCTACAACATAGTCAGAAATTGAGTCATGGCTTTGGCATATAACACAATGTGATAGTGTGACCTATAATGTGACAATTGAGTGAATGGACTCAGTCTCAGTACACTGAGCTGTCATCTCTGTGACTGCTAATATTATGCTTCAACCTGTTTCAAAAATTGGTCATGAACAATGATGTTATTCGTTATAGGTGTTTACAAGACTAAAACTAAAAGTTAAACTAAAATGAATAAGATGAAAACTAAAACTCTGGTGTTTTAGTTTTAGTCGACGAAAATTAAAACGAAAACTAAAATTGGGCCTAAAACTAAAACTAGACTAAAACTAAAATTATTACAGAAAAAAACGAAATAAAAACTGAAACTAGAATAGGACCTGGGACTAAAACAACACTACATCAACATTGGAAACTGTAATAAAATCCAAGACTAAACATAAACCATTGGATAATTGGAGGACGATATAACCTTCTGTATGGAAAGAGCGCCAGTGCTTAATATTACAAGGTAATTTGATACACAGAAGTTGACCTGTGTCATTTCAGTCAGCAAATAAAGAAAGCATTGACAGACATGGTACCAGACAATCAGTCAATACAGATGAGGTTTGGACTTATATGCCACGCATTCTTGGTGCTGTCACATGATACGTAATTGGCTGAGAGAGATCATGTTATGAATGCTAGCTGGACCAGAAGGCTTAGCGAGCAAGCTCAGAAGAGATGAGATCAGAGTGTGTGTGTGTGTGCAGGAGATTGAAAGATAGACTTAATTTGTTCCTCTGACGTATATTATATGTAAAAAGAGTGTACAAACGATCTAGTATTGGGTTAAAGTTATTTGTGTTACAAAGGACTTCCATATTTCATTGTATGCTGGGGCGTGCCATGAATAGACACCTACAAGTAAGAAGGCGGTCAAAAGACAACTTACAGGTGCTGATTGCCATAATCATCTCAAATAGGGCCGATATAAAAGAGCGTGAATAGTGGCAGTTCTTTGATTATATCTGTACCTTAGAGTTGAAAAAAATGCTTTAGTCCTGTTATCTTCAACAAATAAAGATTTTCTTAGGTCAACAATGACATTCCAAAAGATAAGGGTATAGAAGTGGAGAGTACATTACCAACCAGCAGTGGCGAAACTATGGGGTGCGGTGGGCGTGGGGCACCCCGGGTGACACCATCACAAGCGACTACACGAAAATGTAAAATTCTGAAGGCTCCGTTACTTGGCGCCGGAAGTCTAGGAGGAATTCTATCGGGTGAGTCGTGAGGGGAAGAGGGCAACTGGAGCTACCGCCCCGGCTGACACCAACGTTAGTTACGCCTCTGCCAACCAGCACACCCAATTCACTATGTTCTCTCAAAAAAGTTGTCACCCGTTAAAGCAACACATTACAGGTTGATAAACATATATATAAACTAATTCATCTTTAGCAAAACTTTAATCCGTACATGTGTTCTGTTAAATTGTTAAAAACTATTTAAACTTCAACTTTCGAAGATTGCCTATCGCTTGGTGTCACAGTTTTCTAAAATGAAACAAGTATCAATATACATAAATTCACCAGAACAAGCACAAGACGAATGCAAATATTCATAAAGAATGACCCGCACTAGGGTCGGTCAATCACTGTCTATGGTTGGCAAGCTAGGGTAGTGCAGGGCGGGTTCATGTAGCCAATGTAGCTAACCGCAGTGCACATGTTTCAAGAACAACAATGCGTCGGTGGTTCCCCCCGACGTTCACTCGCGTCTTTTCTAACTTCTTCCTGCTGTCGTTTGTGTCCGTTCTCCCCCCCCCCTCCCAATTTCTTTGAACCACCTATGAGCAAGTCCGCGGCGTATGCTACGCAGTTGGTCATATCTAATCTGTGTTAGAAATAAAGAGAATTTAGTCTGCAAGTCGCACAGAAGTCTTTAGAAATGTTTAATAAAGGAAATTAATGAAACTTCCATGTACTTGATACTTTACTTTAGTCAATCATTTCAAATTTAGCTTAGTGGCATTCCACTTGAATAGAAAGTGTTCTCAGTTATTTATACCTCAGCCGGTTCACCGACAAAACGGCCCCAGGCAAAACGGCCCCGTCATATGGGCCCCGACAAAACGGCACCTGACGAAACGGCCCCTGAAATTACGGCCCGGTAAAAACGGCCTCTGTCAAAACGGCCCCTGTAAAAACGGCACCTGTCAAAACGGCCTCTATCAAAACGGCCCCAGTCAAAACGGCACCTGTCAAAACAGCACCTGTCAAAACAGCACCTGTCAAAACGGCACCTGTCAAAACGGCCCCTGTCAAAACGGCACCAGTCAAAACAGCACCTGTCAAAACGACACCTGTCAAAACGGTCCCTCTCAAAACGGCACCTGTCAAAACGGCCCCTGTCAAAACGCCCCGTTCAAAACGGCTCCAGGCAAAACGGTCTCAGGCAAATCGGAAAATTGTATAGTATTATTTTCACTCACTGATTCAGTGTCAATTTTAGTTCACAAACAGCAATAATTATAACATCACAAGGAATAATTTAATAACAGTAATATTATATGGTAGCAAGTCACAATTGTTTTTTGAGAAGAAATAATATCATAACATCACAAAAATTATTTTTACAATTTGACCATTTTTTTATAAGGTGAAAAAAAGTTGACCAAATTTTAAAATTTTAAAATTAGGGATGCAGAAATAAACTATTAGCCCTAGTTAAATGGACCAAAAAAAAAGCAACTTTATATTTAAAAAGTAAACAATTTGTCAGGGGCCGTTTTGGCCAGGGCCATTTTGACCGGGGCCGATTTGACAGGGGCCGTTTTGTTGGGGGCCGATTTGACCTGGGGCGTTTTGACTGGGGCCGATTTGACCGGGGGCGTTTGGACCGGGGGCATTTTGACTGGGGGTGCTTTGACTGGGGCCGTTTCTACCGGGGGGGGGCGTTTTGACCGGGGCCGATTTGACCGGGGGCGTTTTGACCGGCGCCGTTTGACCGAGGCCGTTTTGACCATGTCCGTTTTGACCGTGGCCGTTTTGACTGTGGCCGTTTCGACAGGTCCCAACCTCAGCCACCTACCAACCCCCCCTCCTTTCCCCATCGTCTCATACCTGCGCTTCCTTGTAGTGATTGGAGGACAGACCGCTGACGAAGATGACGTCATGGCGTCCGGACAGCTCGTCGCCCATCGCTCTGATGACGTCACGGTACCGGTCCGGTACCCGGAGCCCGTCCCGGAACACGAGCTGCTCGATCCTCGCCTCCAGCCTCTCGGGAAGACGCCTCTGTGGGCAAGGGCGCGAGGCTTCCGTGACGTTGCAAGTTTCCACGTGCTCTATTTTTAGATCCCGACATTTGTTGTCTATGTTGGATGTGTTTTTCGTGGCGTTGGCCAATGAAAGTTTGTATCTCAGGGCTTGAACCAAATGCTGGATGACGTATGATCTATTTTTAGAATCGATGAAAATGTTAGATTCCGAAACGTTGCCATGAAAATTATGATCTGGCTTTTCAAGAGTTGCTGTTTTTGGAGTGGCTTTTTCCGACTTCGGTGTCCGGTTCTCTCAACTTTGCCGTGAATGGCGGATAGCTGTTTCAGCGGTTGTTGTTTTAGTTGGTCGGTGAGGGAGTGTAGCTCTTGCTGCGTTGTA
Source organism: Radix auricularia (assembly GCA_002072015.1). NCBI lineage: Eukaryota > Metazoa > Mollusca > Gastropoda > Lymnaeidae > Radix > Radix auricularia. The sequence continues at coordinate 252,649 of MUZC01004650.1, read as the reverse complement.
GACGGCTGTAACTCGTGGTCTGGGGTAGGGGGCTGAAACTCTTGGCGTGGGGTAGGGGGCTGTAACTCTTGGCGTGGGGTAGGGGGCTGTAACTCTTTCTTAGTGGGCTGTGTCACAAAGAGTTGCAACGGAAGTCGTTGAGTAACGGGCTTCTGAGTAAGGGGATGTAACTCTCGCTGAAAGCTAAGGGGATGTAAATTTCTCATGCTCGGTCGATCATCAGTGATCACTCCTGCCCATAAAATTTTAAAATACTGTGGCGGGGGGGGTGGTAAGGGTTGGGAGTTGAAATTGGCTTCATATTTTAATAAATGTCAAAATTGTATTTTTTTAATAAAAAAAAACAACAACAAATCTATCGCTAAACAAAACAAAATAAAACAGAATTAATTTTTTTTTAAAGTAACTCACCTTCAAGACGGAATGGAGTCCCACTAGGGCTAACAAAAATATTAGTAGCAATCTCTTCCTCCTAGCCATGTTGGTGGACGGCGATCAAAACAAACCTGCGACACAAAAGAACATTAACTTTAACTCAAGTTGCACATAACAGCAGAATTCTGTTGCCTACTGGGTTCTGGATAAAGTAGGACGAAGTCTCGACTCTTTTCAATGTATAACTCAATCCTTTAATATGTCAGCAATACAATAACAGCCACGTCAACAATACAATAACAGCCACGTCAACAATACAATAACAGCCACGTCAACAATACAATAACAGCCACGTCAGCAATACAATAACAGCCACGTCAGCAATACAATAACAGCCACGTCAGCAATACAATGACAGCCACTGCTTCGTGTACATCAAAGTTATAACGCTATTCTGCCACTTAAACATAATTGCATATTACCATGACTGCTCTCTATGGTGTTCTAGATACTTCAACTCACATTATGACTATCTCCGTAGTGTCTAGCTCTCTCTACCACACTGGCTGCTGACTAACTCCTAGTCTACTCTGTGTGTCTCTAGCTCTCTCTCTCTACCACACTGGCTGTGCTAACTCCTAGTCTTCTCTGTGTGTCTCTAGCTCTCTCTCTCTCTACCACACTGCCTGTACTAACTCCTAGTCTACTCTGTGTGTCTCTAGCTCTCTCTCTCTCTACCACACTGCCTGTGCTAACTCCTAGTCTTCCATGTGTGTCTCTAGCTCTCTCTCTCTACCACACTGCCTGTGCTAACTCCTAGTCTTCTCTGTGTGTCTCTAGCTCTCTCTCTCTACCACACTTTCTGTGCTAACTCCTAGTCTACTCTGTGTGTCTCTAGCTCTCTCTCTCTCTCTACCACACTGGCTGTGCTAACTCCTAGTCTACTCTGTGTGTCTCTAGCTCTCTCTCTCTACCACAATGCCTGTGCTAACTCCTAGTCTACTCTGTGTGTCTCTAGCTCTCTCTCTCTACCACACTGCCTGTGCTAACTCCTAGTCTACTCTGTGTCTCTAGCTCTCTCTCTCTACCACACTGCCTGTGCTAACTCCTAGTCTACTCTGTGTGTCTCTCCCCTTCCCACACTGTATATCACTATCGCCGTCGTTGTTATGTTTAGTGAACTCTTTTGACTAGACCTCAAAATTATGTCACAACAACCACTCGTCATACCTTGACAAATTCAAAGACAGAAAAAACACAATATCGCATTTAGTTACACTAACAAGTAAACGCGAAAAACAAAATTAATGTTTATTATAGATCTATATTTTGTAAGAGCTGTACACGCAAATGCATAAGCTTTTAGGTAGAAAAGAAAATAGACGTATCGAAATTGTGTAGAGCGACACCAAAGTTCTAAGGCTTTTTATCTTCCGGTTAATGCTACAATCGTGAAATTATTCTCATCAATGTTTCCCCTAAGATTCGTTTATCCCTGTGTAAATTAAAGAACTCGTGCGTAAAGTTGCACAGCATCTATTCTTTTGCAACATTTACAAAATAAACCGCGCGGTTAATGTAAACAGCTGCGCGGCGTCAATCGCATAGATATCTGTGCGGCCAAATATTCATTCAACCTCAGCCCTGTCAAATCTTTTATGCTGTCAAACCAACTTCTCCGATGTCGTAAACCATGTCTGCTTGGGTCTCTTCATTGTCGATATAATTATAGGAGCGTACAGAAAGAGCGTCAGTATAAGATAAGATAAGATAAGATAAGATAAGATATAATGGTTTCTTGACGGCCTGCAATGGAGGTTATCCTTTCCTAGGCATACTTCTCTTGTGTTTTAGATAAAGAGATCTGGATAATTTTTTATCGTCCCTTTGTTTTCCAATGCATGCAGCTTGCTTTCAGATGTTGCCAGTAGTGTCCAGGTCTCACACCCGTACAGAACAGTGGTTATGAACGAGATCTCTTTATACCCTGCCCTTTGTTGGAAGGATAATGTTTTTTGCTGGTACATGTATGCCTGGCGGCTGGGTAGCGATGTCAATTGTGCGCTCGCTTCATAAGCTGAGCCCACGAAAAGCCACTATAAAGATGTTGAGAAATGACTGGAGAGGGATGGGCGCCGCCAGTGTCCATGGGCGTCGCTAGGAATTTTTCCAGGGGGGGGGCAAAAAAATCACGATTTTTTTAATATCCAAAAATGACGTCACGCGCCTATGGGGAGGGGGTCCCCAGCTTTGTGACGAAGGGAAGGGGAGTTTAAGAATTTTGACGTCACGTCAAAACACGCTACTATAAGCAAAAGTTCCACCTTAATATTCGATTTCTTACTATCTATTTTATTACGTTTTGCACGGATTACCGCGTGTTACGATATCAGAGTGTAGCCTTACACTAAATACATACTAAAATAACAATAAAGTGTTTTGAAACATGCTCATTTTCAAATAGACAACACCACCTAAAGGTGGGGTGTCACAGCTTTTTGACGTCATATTGTGCGTGTGTGTGTG
>MUZC01004650.1:237453-248380 GCA_002072015.1 Radix auricularia | reverse complement strand
AACTTAGATCCCCCTATAATATGACGATTGAAAGCTTTAATCCCGCCCCCCATAAGAGCCGTAATTTCCATTTGAAAATGAGTATTTTTTAAAATTAAAATCATTATTTTTTTTTCATTTAAGTATGTATTTAGTGAAAGACCACACTATATTGGCGTAACACGCGTGAAGTCATGCAAGGCGTTATTATATAAATTGCAAGCAATCAAATATTTAAGTGGAAATTTTTGTTTAAAGTCATGCGTTTTGATGTGAGGCCACATTGCTTAAACACCCCCCCCCCCAATCACAAATGTGTGACCACCCTACACAAGTGGGTGACTTCAGTTTTTGGCGGCCCAATAATAACAATTATCTTTATTCTGAAGAATGACACAGTCCACGATAAAAAAATCTGCGTCCCTTTTTATTTTCCTATAACAACACTGTCCCCTAATGTGTGTTCCTCCAACGAAAGGTCTGGCTGTGATTAATAATAGTATTTTTAAAAAATGTTGTGCGTTGTTAGCTGTAATACCTGAGTCTCGACACTGAAGAAACAGACAGGTATAATTATTTGACGCTGGTTGAAAGATGAAGCTGGGACTTACATTAATGTCATGGTGCGGGGATGAATAGAAATTAAGAATTCTCCTCATATTTTTGTCAGTGCGCATGCGTAGTTGTCACCAGCCTGCAGTGAAGTCAGGTAGAATTTCCGCTTTTTACTAATAAAACTTTTAAGTGTTAGTTTTGGCTGCCAGCCGCAGTTTGACTAACTTAGGCTACCAGCTGCATTTTGGCTACCAACCACCGTTTGGCTACTTTTGGCTACCAACCACCGTTTGGCTACTTTTGGCTACCAACCACCGTTTGGATACTTTTGGCTACCAACCACCGTTTGGCTAATTTTGGCTACCAACCACCGTTTGGCTAATTATGGCTACCAACCACCGTTTGGCTAATTATGGCTACCAACCACCGTTTGGCTAATTATGGCTACCAACCACTGTTTGGCCAATTATGGCTACCAACCACCGTTTGGCTACTTTTGACTACCAACCACCATTTGGCTACTTTTGGCTACCAACCACCGTTTGGCTAATTTTGGCTACCAACCACCGTTTGGCTACTTTTGGCTACCAACCACCGTTTGGCTAATTATGACTACCAACCACCGTTTGGCTAATTTTGACTACCAACCAGCGTTTGGCTAATTTTGACTACCAACCAGCGTTTGGCTAATTTTGACTACCAACCACCGTTTGGCTACTTTTGACTACCAACCACCGTTCGGCTACTTTTGGCTACCAACCACCGTTCGGCTACTTTTGGCTACCAACCACCGTTTGGCTACTTTTGGATACCAACCACCGTTTGGCTACTTTTGGCTACCAACCACCGTTTGGCTACTTTTGGATACCAACCATTGTTTGGATACTTTTTTGCTGCCAGCTGATAAAATGTTTAAGCTGTGGCAATGGTCATGATTGTCTTCTCAGGGGAACAGCTGCCTGGGATGACGTCAGCACTAGGAGTTGTGCCACCACCCTCCCCCACCACATACAGGTAAATCATCTTAGAGAATGGGGGGCAATTGTTTGGGAATAACAATGAGGTGTCAGTGTCTGGTGTGGTTTTTTTTTTTGGGGGGGGGGGGGGTATAAGCTTAAAGCTGTAGACTGGCTAAGTCAGAGACAATGTGTGGCTAATAGCACGTGAGGCTAATGGTAATAATTGGGGAGAAAAGAGGGGAAAACATGTACTTTTTTTTTTTTATTATGGATTTCTAATTATTTTTGAAAATGTTAAAATAAATTTATTTATTTTTAAATGTATTTCTATTATAATTTTATATTATTAAATATTAACGATTATAAAGAAAAGGTGTATTTAAAGACCGAACTAGGCACTGGCGGAAATATTGTGCTTAATATTTTTGAAGGTAAAAACAGTGAATTATTATAACACTATTTTACCTTAAAATATTCCCTACACATTTACTCGGGCATGAAGTCAGGTTTTTTTTTCTTCTTCTAAATTATCTAAATTTCTTTCATTATTTCTTCTTTTATAAGTTCAGCAACTCAAATGAGAAATTAAAATTTAAAAAATATGTTTAATAATTAAATGTATTTTTTAGGGCTGTTTTCGATTTATTTAAAATTAATCGTTAACTTTTTAAGAAAGACCGAATAATTAATCGATAAATTTGATTAAAGCTAAAAAATAAAATTTATGACGTCATAAAACTGAAAATTTCAAGGGAAGTAATAAAAAAAAGCATTTGACATTTTTTTTAATTTAAATATAAGTAGTTAAATGTAATGCCAATTAATTTTGTTATTGTTAATTAGTAAAAACAATTTTTAATTTTTCATATCATTTTCCTTATAAAACAGCTTTTTTTAAGTTTACACTTTAAACACCTTTTTTTAAAATGGAGACGTTTGTACGTAAAAGACAACTATTGTTAACTATTAATAATTAATTACTTATTAATATATCGTCGAAATTATTTAAAATAATGTTCTCAATTTTAGTCGCTATTTTATCGATTAAATAATTTTAATCGATAAAACATTTTACCGATTAATCGAGAAATTAATCGATAATTTCTGCAGCCCTAATTTTTTTAAAAATATTAAAACAAAATACAATTTTTTAAAATAATAATATTTAAATAAACCGATGTCAAAACTGAAATAATATTAAAAACAAAAACTCGACCCACGTGACAGGTTCGTCTGAACCTTGAAGCGCAAGCATTCGTGAAATCTTTCCCAATTATTTTCGATATCAACGTCATTATCTTTATTTAAAGACATTTTAAAAAATGAAAATTAGAAAATGTTAGTATTGTTACTACTATATATAAAATATTATTACTACTTTATGTAAAGTATTGTTACTACTATATATAAAGTATTGTTACTACTTTATGTAAAGTATTGTTAAATCTATATGTAAAATATTATTACTACTTTATGTAAAGTATTGTTACTACTATATATAAAGTATTGTTACTACTATATATAAAGTATTGTTACTACTATATATAAAGTATTGTTACTACTTTATATAAAGTATTGCTACTACTATATGTAAAATATTATTACTACTTTATGTAAAGTATTGTTACTACTATATGTAAAATATTATTACTACTTTATGTAAAGTATTGTTACTACTTTATGTAAAGTATTGTTACTACTTTATGTAAAGTATTGCTACTACTATATAAAGTATTATTACTACTTTATGTAAAGTATTGTTACTACTATATAAAGTATTATTACTACTTTATATAAAGTATTGTTACTACTATATAAAGTATTGTTACTACTATATATAAAGTATTGTTACTACTAAATAAAGTATTGTTACTACTATATAAAGTATTGTTACTACTATATATAAAGTATTGTTACTACTATATAAAGTATTGTTACTACTATATAAAGTATTGTTACTACATTATGTAAAGTATTGTTACTACTATATATAAAGTATTGTTACTACTATATAAAGTATTGTTACTACTATATAAAGTATTGTTACTACTATATAAAGTATTGTTACTACTATATAAAGTATTGTTACTACTTTATGTAAAGTATTGTTACTACTATATGTAAAGTATTGTTACTACTATATATAAAGTAGTGTTACTACTATATATAAAGTATTGTTACTACTATATATAAAGTATTGTTACTTCTTTATGTAAAGTAGTGTTACTACTTTATGTAAAGTATTGTTACTACCATAAGTAAAGTATTGTTACTACCATAAGTAAAGTATTGTTACTACTTTATGTAAAGTATTGTTACTACTTTATGTAAAGTATTGTTACTACTTTATGTAAAGTATTGTTACTACTATATATAAAGTATTGTTACTACTATATATAAAGTATTGTTACTACTATATATAAAGTTTTGTTACTACTTTATGTAAAGTATTGTTACTACTATATATAAAGTTTTGTTATTACTATATATAAAGTATTGTTACTACTATATAAAGTATTGTTACTACTATATAAAGTATTGTTACTACTTTATGTAAAGTATTGTTACTACTTTATGTAAAGTATTGTTACTACTATATATAAAGTATTGTTACTACTATACATAAAGTATTGTTACTACTATATATAAAGTATTGTTACTACTTTATGTAAAGTATTGTTACTACCATAAGTAAAGTATTGTTACTACTTTATGTAAAGTATTGTTATATTTAAGGGCGTAAGGTAATTATATGACCCAATCTCCACACATTTTCTTACTATTAGATAGTTTGCCTTACCTGGACAAATCGCGGAGCACTACAGACTCCTGATTTCAGTCAATTTGTCGTTGGTAAAGAAGAAAAAAAAGCTTAAACAATAATTTGAAGGGGAAAAAATCCAAGCTAGAAACTATTAAAATTTTAAAAAACAAATTATTAATTATACGATTTTTTTTTTTAATTATCGATAATAATTACCAGTTACTACTGGCCACTGGTTTCTTAGTGCTATATTTTTAGACAATGGTACTTCTGTTAAACAAACACATTTATATCTAGCTCTGCTGTAGCACTGTCAATAAAATTATTAATTAGAAAGTAAATTTGAATCCTGGATGGAACTTTTTTTTAAAAAATGTACATACAAAATAAATTATTATAGTTTAGGGGTACGTAACAAATATATAAATTATTCAATGTAAAAAGTAATGGTGCGGAAATTATCGATTATTGGGTACGCGTGCCCAAAAAAAAAAAATAAATTAAAACCAACTTTTATATAGCAAAGTGCCACCACAGTTGTTTGAGTTAAGGAGGTAACATTTTAGTTGCGTGCCGGCTAATCTGGCTCTGCTTGCCAGTCTCTGTTACGTGTGGCAAAGGTTCAGGATCACTGGCCTAGAAGATCAAGTTGAAATATCACCGAGGAACAGAAATGTTATTATCTCACTGAAGGTGATAGAATTTTAGTATCACTGAAGGTGATAGAATTTTAGTATCACTGAAGGTGATAGAATTTTAGTATCACTGAAGGTGATAAAATTTTAGTATCACTGAAGATGATAAAATTGTAATATCACTGATGATGATAAAATTGTAATATCACTGATGATGATAATATTGTAATATCACTGATGATGATGAAATTGTAATATCACTGATGATGATAAAATTGTAATATCACTGATGATGATAATATTCTAATATCACTGATGATGATAATATTGTAATATCACTGATGATGATAAAATTGTAATATCACTGATGATGATAAAATTGTAATATCACTGATGATGATAAAATTGTAATATCACTGATGATGATGAAATTGTAACATCACTGGAGTACACAATACAACCATGACAGAATACATTCACGTATTTCAACTTGAGTCCACAATACAACCATGACAGAATGTAATCACGTATTTCTACTAGCGAGACACAGCAATTTAATTCCATGAAAGCATGACACAAACGCGACTCTCTTGTGTAATATTGTTTCGAGGCGAATGGTAGACGATCATGTTGAATAACTGCACAATGGCTGAACAAAAGGAGAATTTCTCTTTTGTCTGTTGGTCGCTGCGTGCGTATGAGTGGGACATTTCCACCTTCTATCTACCTGTGGTTGTCCCCCCTTGTCTAGCACACGAGGACTTGGTTACCTGTTCTTAGGTCGGTGTTGGTAATCGGGTGTAGGGGATGGTAGGGTGGGATGGGGGGGACTAGTCGGACCAGGTACGTGAGTGGGGGGGGGCATAGATAGAGGGTGAGCGTTTGACATTCATACATGGTTTGGGATAGAAGAGGGGGGGGGGAAAGAGAATCAGGGGGAGGGGGTGAGAGATGAAGACTGATAAGAGGGCAAAGACAAGATAACTCATTTTGAGGGAGAGGACTCTGTTAAATTAAAATGGGACAGCCGTATTGGATTAATTCCCCTTTCTTTGACGGTCGAAGAAGACAATGGTATTTTGTCAAGTGTGTGTGATCGTAAATAGCAAAACTCTTTTTTTTTTAATAATTTTTTTTTAATACTTTTTAATTTTTTTTTTTAAAAGTACAAGTTTTGCTTAATAAAGCAACCTGTTTCAGATACATTAGGATTCTCAAAGTGGGCCCCGATATCATTCAGGATGTCCATGGAAACTCAAAATTGATTTTGGGGTCCCAAAACAACCTCAGGGGATCGCACAAGGTTCAATGTGAAGTACTAAAATTGTTATCCATATTCGTTATTTTGGAAATAAAATAAATGACATTGGATTTGAATGCTTTGTCTATTATTTTAAATACGATGCTAGGTGCAATTTTGTCGACAATTAAAAATACTATCTCAGGTGCAATTTTGTCTACTATTTTATTATATTAAGGGATACGGCGGTCGAGTGGCAAGCGCGTTCGACTGGCGTACTGATGGTCACGAGTTCGAATCCATGCGAGGGCAAGGACTTGTTACTGTGGCCTAAGAAGTCCCCGAGTCACCCAGCTCCGAATGGGTACCTAAAAACAATAGTCAGGCGGCTGGGGTAATGCGTGGAACTCTCATAGCCGTGGCCTGTGACCGCTGCATCACTTGCCAACAGAGCCTCTTTCATGGCCTGTGGACTTAATGAACTTCTGCAAAGAAGGCTCGTCTGTATATAAGATAAGATAAGATTTTAAAGACTATCTTAGGTGCAATCAGTCATGAAATTGAGCGTTGTTTTACCTTATAGAAAAGGAAGTAGAACTAGAGTAATTTCCACAGCTATAACCAATCAAAAAAATTGGTTAATCTATATATATAAAAATCAAAGTATGTCTGTGTGTGTGTGTGTGTGTGTGTGTGTGTGCTTGTCCGTTGTAACTGACTAAACTATTCATCGGATCGTCATGAAAATTTTTAAGACTGTTGAGTACCCTCACGGAATGGTAACTAACTACTTTTTTTTCTAAATCTAACACTAAAGGGGCGCCGGGGGCCCTAAATGTGAATATTTGCTTATATGAGCTATATAAAAAATGATTTAATCGCTAACTACTTGCTATATTGATTGATCATAACCAAATTTTGCAATTATATTCTTGATAGCCATTATTAAAATACCATAGTGCACTTAACTCCTAATGGCAACTCCTTCGAGGCTGGGGGCCCAAAATACGTGTTTTCTTAAACGTTTACGATTTTTTTCACTATTTAATTATTAAAGGTCTTGACAAATAATGATAAATGTATCCATTATTATCCATCTTAAAATAAACAGTTGTTTTGAGCTTTATATCTTGCCCTGAATGGGCCCCTGGGGCCCTTAATGTCGTTTTTTGCCTATATAAGCTATATAAAAATTAGTTTAAGTGATAGCTACTTGCTACATTGATGGATCTTAACCAAAGGTAGTATATAAATACTTGATAGTCAATATTAAAATATTATAGGGCACTAAACTCCTAATGGCAACTTCTTCAGGGTTGGGGGCCCAAAATACCAGTTTTAGTAAACGTTTAAGATTTTATCCCTCAATTTAATTATTAAAGTTCTTANAAAAAACTCTGTATCCCATATTAACATAATAAAGGGCAATGAACTTCTAATGCCCATTTCATCGGGGCCGGGGGGCCCCAAATGTCTTTTTCGTAAATTTTAAAGATATTTTTCCCATTCATTTTTTAACAATCTCGATAAATATATTCATAATGAAACGGAATAAAAATGAACATATTTTTTAAATTGACATCTTGCACTGAATGTGGCCGGGGGCCCCTAAATATGTTTTTCCTTCTATATCTAACTCTATATTGTGTGTGTGTGAGTGTATGTCCTTTAAAGCTGACTAAAACATGAATCCCATCGTCATGAACATTTTTGTTACCGATGAGTACCCTTCCAGAATGGTAACTGGCTACTTTTTTCTCCATTTAACACTAAAAGGGCGCCGGGGGCCGATAATGTCTTTTTTTGTGCTAATATGAGCTATATAAAAATTAGTTTAAGCGCTAACTACTTGCTATATTGATGGATCTTAACCAAATTTTGCAATTATATTCTTGATAGCCAATATTAAAATACCATAGAGCACTTAACCCCTAATGGCTGCCCCATCGGTGCTGGTTTATTGCCCACTAAGCCATGTATTCGGTCGTAATGAAACTTTTGCAGACTATTGCGTACACTCCCAGGAAGGTAACAGGTAATTTTCTTCGTCAATTAAACACACATGGGGCGCCGGTGGCCCATAATGACATTTTTTGCTTATATGAGCAATAGAACATTAGTTTGAGCGCTAGCTACTTGGTAAATTGATGGATCTTAACCAAATTTTGTTTTTAAAAAACTTGATAGCCAATATTAAAATAACTATAAGGTCCTGAATTTTTAATGACCATTTCTTCGGGGCTGGGGGTGCCAATTGTCTTTTTTTTAGGGGGGTGGTGGTTAATGTTTAAGAGATTTTGTCAATTCAATATTTAATTAACGACAAATTTATCCATTATCATGCAAATTGAAATGAACATCGTTTTCAACTTTACATCTGGCTTTAAATGAGCCCCATCATTTCTTTGTTTTATTTAATTAAGTTTATGCGTTAGGTTTTGTGTAAAAGAATTGATCTTAACCAAAATTTGTTAACAAAATCTAGGTAGCCCATATTAAAATTCTATAGGGCACTAAACTTCTAATGTAATTTACTTTTGGGCCGGGGGCCCCGAGTGTCTGTTTTTGGTATATGCTTAAGATATATTCCCCATTCAATTTTTAACAATCTATAGGAATATATATGAATGATGAAACTGAATTAAAACGAACAGCTTTTTGAAATTGACATCTTGCGCAGAAGGGGCACAGGGGCCCCTAAATGTCGTTTTTTCCTTTATATTACCTTTACAAAAATTAGTGTTAGCTTAAGTTACTAAAAAAATAACGGATCTTGCCAATTTTAGTACATAAAAACTTAAGAGTCTATAAATATTTTCTATAAGGAACTGAACTCTTAATGTCCATTCCCTCGGGGCAGGCGTACCGAAATGTTTTTGTAATGCGCGTTAATAATTTAATTCCCCAATCAATTTTACACGATATTGAGAAACAAAGCTTGAGTTCAATGGCGATAAAAAAAATAAAAATTATCACTTATTTTAGAGCCCGGCCCCTTAATTTCGTTTTTTTTCCTTTATTTTTTTCAAAGCTATATATATATATATATAGAGATTTATTTATCCATTGGCTAGGAAACTTGGACTTTTTTGCACACTTCCGTGTAGGTTTTTGGCATAGTAGTTTTTAAAACAGATCACGCATTGGATTCTTAAATAGTCATTTTTACTGAGATCGTTTTGAGCTTTATATCTTGTCGTGAATGGGCCCTGGGGCCCTTAATGTGGTTTTTTTTTTTTTGCTTATAAAAATTCAAGAGTCTATAAATAATTACTAAAGGAAACTGAACTCTTAATGTTCATTCCTTCGGGTAGGCGACCCCAATTTTTTTTGTAATGCACGTTAATAATTTAACTCCCCAAGCAATTTTACACTATATTGAGGAACATAGCTTGAGTACAAATTATCACTTATTTTAGAGCCTAGCCCTTTAATGTCGTTTTTTTCTTTTTTTTAAAGCTTTTAAATAATTATTTCATTTATCTATTTGCTATGAAACTTGGACTTTTTTCACACTTCCGTGTAGGTTTCTGGCATAATTGTTTTTAAAACATATCACTCATTGGATTTTTAAATTGTCATTTTTACTGAGATCGTTGCAACGCACGACCGGGTCTGCTAGTATATAATAATAAATGCTGAATTCCTATAAATAGGTCCGAAAAATATTCTGTTTAACGTGGATCAACGAGGGTTGCCAGGTTGGGTAGTTTTCGATGTGTGGGGAAGTTATAGTTATTTAAATTGTATCCTGTCATCAAACAATTTTGTTTCAATAGTGATTTACTGTAGAATTCCATTGAAAAAGTTTATAATTATTAAGAGTGATTTGTTACAACATGTAAGACGATGAAGTGAGCCGAAGACAAAATGCTGACAATGCAGTGTTGTTGCTTACTTGAAGTATGGCTTAATGTTTGGAGACACACGCATAAAGGTGAAACTTTATTTACTAAATTAAACTTAATTTTTTTAAAGTAAAAGCTATCAGCTTGATTTTTGGCATCCTTACAACAAGCTGTACCAAATGTATTTCCAGCACATTGTGTCATTTATTGACTTCATTCATTTGCAAAGAGAAAAAAACTTAGTTAAAGTTTGTGTGGATCACTAAACTAAACACACATTCTTATGACCTGGGATCTAATCTCTTAAGGCCTTGGCGAATACTTGGGCAACCTGCTCCATCTGTGGAGCAGTACCGTACAACATTGTCTTCACGTGGGACTCTTTTGCCTCCCGTACCTCCCCGGCTATATCTAGCGCGGGACACGACGCCAGCAGGTGTGTGACCGTCTTTCAGAGGCTTGGCTGCGATGACGGCAGTTCGAGTCCCTGTTGTGGTCCAGCCTGTTGTGCGAACAACGCCACCAAATAGGTCTGCAAGGATTCCTTGCTTAATGCAACGGACACACAAAACCATGTATGGATCACTACATTACGTCATTAGCAGTTGGTAAAATCAGAAGGAATGCCTTCAAAGAGATATTATTTGCTCAACATTCTTTTTTAGAAAATGAAAAAGACTATAATTATAATCGTTGACTTCTTCACACTTAAGTACGTTGGTTATCAAAGAGTCCATATTTAAATCGATTTTAAGCTCTCTTTGATTCAGTGTTGGAATTCATGGCAAGCAAAGACTAGGATTTGTGACGCAATTAACTTTAAAATATTGAATATCCTTTATGAATTATTTATTTTCAAAATTTAACGATACTAATTTGAAACTACAAGGCGACCTATTAAATTTAAACAAAACTAAAAGCGTTATATATATATATATATATATATA
>MUZC01004650.1:223799-237150 GCA_002072015.1 Radix auricularia | reverse complement strand
TATATATATATATATATTGTAAAGAACCTTGGTTTTTCTGGTGTTTACTATATCTATCAACTCTCACTCTTTTATTCTTCTCTTCACACACTTGGTTAATTATTATTCAAACAATAAAACTCCAAGACAGATTGCACAAATAAATTATGTTTAATTTCTTAAATTCTTAACTATCCTTATTCTAACTAACTCTCGTTCCTAACTCAGTTCCTATTCCTTTATCCGTCTATCTGTGTGTCCTGTGTGAGTCCGTGCGACCCTCTAATACCTGTCAGACTCCGCCCCCCCCAAACCCCCCACTGTCCGAATGTCAATTGTCAATCATCTTGTAACTCCCCTATATAAGACGGGGTGGGTTTGACGTAAGGGTCACTTGATGCAATCGCCAGTCCCTCATCGGTTCCTTTCATCTAACTTTTACGACCGAGTCACCCGGACCGCCTTCCCGGTTCTCGTCTTCGAAGAATCGACGCGGCGTACATTCTCTCTGATTCCCAACCCAAGTGAGGTAAAATCTCAACGTCACATTTCGCACCTCTGGCCCTCTGCCACGCTCAGGGCCTCCAAAATATATATTAGCTGCAAGCCTTTTTCTGTGCAAATAAAAGTTTTGATGGGGAGAATGTACTCAGTTTCCAAGTCATTCTAAATTGAAAAAAAAAAAATTCTTGCTCCCTTGCAACATTTAACTGCTCTTCATGCAGGCCTAAACCAAAGATTAGAAGACGCTCTCCGCTAGGACATTCCAGACTGGCAGTTAAACACTTTTGCGCGTGGTCAAACCTAGAACCCACATATGAATACATATAAATACAGTAGCACCTTGTTGAAATATCAACTTATTGGGAAGTTAAACCAATGTTTGAACAAGAATAAAATTAATTCTGGTTTTAAAAAAACAGACCGAAATTTATATCCTGCATTATTGGTTACTGTACAAAAGTTGTTTAACTTTTTTTCCATTTTCATATTTGGATGAAGAAAGATTCAGTGCCGTTATGAACCTCATCACACAAAAAAATAGAAGCCGGCTAGAAATTAGTGCTCATGGGAATTTGCGATTGCGACTCACAAACATTGAGTCGGAGATAAATACACTCACAAAATATATCCACATTCATCCAAGTTATTTATGATTTAATTTATTTTTAAATAAACAATGTATAGTATCAAAAATAACGTCTTCATGGAAATTTCGCTTTTTGTATTTTTATTTTTTTAAACTATCCATTCGATTAAATGTAGTTTTTTTTCATTTGGGATTCCGTGGCAAGCTCTGAATATTAGAAGGTGTCCATGGGTCAAAAAAAAATTGGGAGCCACTGAGCTACATCATGAATTCATGTTTTTCAACTTAAATACGTCAAGTAAAGATGTTCGTAATTCGGGTCAGTAAATAATGAATACAAGCAACTTTTATTTTGGCTGTGTATTTTCTTTAATAATGATTTTATTTTAATTTATTAAATTCGTCAATAATATCATGGAACTATTTGTAACATCAAAACAGAATAAAAAAATTTCTGATGAATTCTAAAATAATGTTTGTAAAATTTATAAAATCTTGACAATATCAACCAACACTAAAACCATAGAGATCCAAATAATGTATATGAATAGATATTATAACGACTGCATGTGAAGTTATGCCCATGCTGCGTAGGGGTCATGAGATTAACGTGCAAAACCCTACTATAAAAATGTGTAAGCTATTACTCTGTCAGAGGTGAGAGCCCACCATCCAGAGGGCGATGCATTCTTCAAACTCCCCCGTCAATCTCAGAACATCATATTCAGGCTAAGGACGGGACACAACAAACTTAGGCAGCACATATTCCAAAAAACATCAAATTGGAGAAACCGAAAATTTTCCCCTGCTGAACACCTGCAGAGAACGCGGAAAATGTGCTGCAAAACTGCCGTCCGTACCTCCACACCCTAGCGGCCATTTGAGCCCAGGAAGCTACCCTCCACGATAAACTGTATGGTGGACTGAGCAAACTGACAACCACAGCGCAATACATCAGGGATATAGGGCTTGTGATCTAAATCCTCCTTCAAAAAGACTTTGAGAACGCAGAAGAAGAAGAAGACTTTGTCCTTGCCGCCTCGCTAACTGAGCACAAATCGCAGTGGTAGCTGTGTACTTCTTGCGTTGGAATTAAGTCTGTGTAATAATGTTTGGCGGCAGGATAGCAAAGTCTGTAGTGCGCTCGCCTCACAAGCTGAGGAGATTGGGATCTAGCCCACGTTAAAGCAACAATAAAAGCGTTGATTATTGACTATTGCTAAAAAAAAAAAAAGTCATCCGCTGACCTGGATAGGAGATGGGCGCTGCCAAGGTCTACCAAGCCCCGAGAAAGTCTTAATGGAAACATTAGAACGCCCTACGACCACAATGTTAAGGGACACAACAACAAATAATTATTTTTACTGTTACTTTCGGGGACATATATGGGACAAGATAAGCATGCCATCTAAATTCGAATAAATTATTATAACAAATATATAATAATAATGAGCCGGGCTCACGGAGCTTTACATGGAGATAACAACTCTTACATTAAATAATTAAACATTCATTTCATTCTAAATACATAAATGGCAATACGTTAAACATCAACTACGTTAATCATTAAACGAAATGTTGTTTCATTAATTTTGAAAACAAATTTTGAAAAGATGCGTCTTAAGTGCAGTCTTGAAATATACGGATATAACAATTTATATTATAAATTAATTAAATAGCAAATTAGTATTGATGTTTTGTTCTGTTTTCAAAGCGCAATGATAAAAATAAACGCTTATTCCAGCCCCGGCCCACAGTAGTTTTTATTTTCCGAGTTGACGCCTATGTGAACACACGATGACGCCCATCCGTGACAACCCAGCAGGTGGATGAAGGCTCCGCTGCTGCCCGGGCACGTGCTGGCGGTGTACGTGAACTTGACCCAACGGTCCCCAACCTCGTACCGATCCAGCCACCGTCCCAGCGAAACCTTCTTTGAGCAGCCGTGCGGGTGGGACACGATGATCGCGATTTTGTGCTCGTTCCTGTGAGCTTTGTACTTATCGTTCTTCTCCGCCCACATACCCGTCCAGGCTGACAATTTTGTGCTGAGCTCGTCCAACAGATCTGTGTTGCACGTCACACTCCTCAACTTGCACTTGTCCGTCTTGAGGTCCTCCTCCAAGACCGTCCAGCCGTCCAGGGCGATCAAACGAGGGTCGTCTGAATCGTAGAAGAATCGGCAGGTAGTCTTTCGTGCCTCCAGGTCGTCGAACACCACGTGTTTTGCCGTGTAGATGACCACCTCCCCCCACGTCTTGCTCCGCGTGTCCGACCGTTCACACCTGGGACAGGGACACGCGCGCCCGCTGGTTTCCTCCGAGTACTTGTTGACGTGCCTGACCCTTCCTGTTCCTGTCCTAAAGACTTCCGTGTTCCTGATATCGCTGAAGGGATACGACTTCCGGGTTCCAGGCCAGAAGTCTGGCCTCTCTGGGCTGACGAGTTCAACTGCCACCCTGACCACAACCTCGGCTGTAGCTTTTATCAGCTGCAGTAGATCATCGTCTTTGTATCCTTCGGGTAAGTTGTCCACGGAAATATCTTTAATGTCAAGAAACATTTGGTGTGTAGGATCTTTTTTGCAGTTTACGAAACATTTCTTAAGATCTGCTTCTCCTGCTGCAAGCTGGTTCTCGTGGTTACCTTTGAAGTAAAAGAAATGCTAAGTTTTTGAAAGATTCAGATAGGATCAAAAATTGTATTATACAAGACGCGCCGCTTTTGAATAAGGGATTATCGAAAAAAGGACAGTGTGAAAAAAAATTGCTACGCTTTTTTTTTAAAACTCCAAGATAAATTGGTCATTATGATTGTTTACTTTTGTTTATGTTGAAGAATAAAAGAGATTTGAATAACAGGGAATATGGATGTCATCTGTAAAGCATTCCTTAGAGGCTTTTTATACTGTACTAAGACGAAATGACCTTGATGATCTATAACAACAACACAGATATTCAATGTGAGTGCAGACATCACCTATGACCCGCTCGTAAGCCGACGCCCAAACCTTTTCCCCTAGATTTTGTCCTAAAGAAAAAATCGACTTTAGAACGAGTATATACGGTACTTTTAAAAAAACTTTCACCTGTTGTAGTATATCAAATATGTACATCTGAGCTTTATTTCTAAACCAACGCCGTAGTGTTAGTTTAAAAATAAAGCTCTTTTTTATTTTCATTACACAGCTAAATCTTTTTGAAAAAAAATTAATTGTTCATTTTTTCATATATGAGTTTATTTTATTGTGATTAGATGAATAAAGCCGCGCATAAACATACTAAGATATCGACGTATTTACAAGATTTATGTCTAAAAGTACGGTAATAAGTTCCAGCAAACCTTAATTAATGCTAATGCTGATAACGTATGAAACCGAAATCGTGTATAATTCTATTTTTTAAATTTATTTATTTTCTTTAAATCTAAATTTATTTAACAGTTAATTATTATTATCCTGAAAAAATTTTTAAAAAATTTATAGTTTTATTCAAGAGTGGATGTGGTTTCGTATACTTTAACCACACGTGTTTCATTTTGTATATTAAATAGTCCTTTTTTTCCCGTACCATAGGTTAGGTCTTCAAGAGTTCTATTTCCATGTTCTTGCTCCGCCATTTGTTCATAGTCATCAAGCGATGTGTGCAAACTGTGAAGGTTTATAACAAGGTTGTAGATCTTTTTTAATTTTCTGAAACATGCACGTAAAATTTAAGATTATTCACAAATTCCTAGTGGCGTGGAGTGATCATTTTCAAAATATTATATTTTTAAAAGATACATTTTAAAAAGGTCGCCTTGAAGTTTCAAATTAGTGTCGTTTAATTTGGAAAATAAATCATTCATAAAGGATATGCCTATATATATTAATGCTGCGGAAATTAACGAGTAATTTCTTGATTACTCGGTAAAAAGTTTTATCGATTAACATTATTTTAATTAATAAAATAGTCATTAAAATTAAAGTGTTTTTTTTTATTTTTTTTATTTATTATTAAATAAGTAATAATAGTTTGCTGTTGTTTTTTTTTACTTACAAACTTCTTCATTTAAAAAACTTGGATTTGTAAAGTGTAAACTTTAAAATAAGCAATTAAACATTGTGTTTACTTAATTATCCATAAAAAAATTAAATTCATTAACATTATATTGAACTACTTATATTTAAATATATAGATTCTATGTCCTAACAATATTCTATTTTTTAATTAAATTCTTAAGCTTTGGGCATTTTAAAAATTCTCTAAACACCCACAAAAAGTTAAGGAAAACAACATGAAATAAAGTGGTTATGAGGTCTTCGAAAATAATCTTAACTTTTGAACCACTTGGGATAAAAAGATGATCTTTATGTTTTTGTTAATCATCAAACAATTTTTTTATCGTTGTATTACTTTCATATTTTAAAATTAATTTGATATTTTCATCCAGGGGCCTAAACTTTAATACGTTATTTAACTTATTGTTATTGCTAACTATGTTTTTATACTGATTTTTTTAAAAAAATTATTTTAGATAAATATTAAGTTAAACTAAAACTTGTAACATGTTAATTAAAATCCTGATTATTTTTTTAATATTTAAACAAATAAATTATAGTAATTGAAATAGGTTTTCAAATAATTTTAAAACAATTTCATTGGACCTTTATGTAACATGTATANAGAGAGAGAGAGAGAGAGAGAGAGAGAGAAAGAGAGAGAGAGAGAGAGAGAGAGAAAGTTAACCTGAAAAATAAACTAAATTATTTTTAAATTAAATTAAGTAATCACTATTAATAAATACAACACACATATATAATTATATATCCATATAATTATGGCCCTTGTTTCGTCTCACCACGTAATTTACACAACATTCCCGTCTTCTTTGCTTGCTACGAATAAAAGTTTCCTGTTTAATCCTGGTAGGTAAGTGCTTATGATTTCCTAGCACCGTAGATCAGGAAGAAATCGAGGAACCGATTAGGCCGCGATCAAGTAACCTGGATATGTTGTTAAATAAGGTTTTTTTGATTGAGTGCTCCTTTTTATGATACTTTATAACAGGCAATTTCTGTCTACCTTGACACAGTAAGTGTTACAAGTGTTCTGATATACTGCTACAGGAGTGGGTTTGTTTTACAGCCACCATGCAGGTTTGTACATAGTAACTCTCTGTATGTTTGTACATAGTAACTCTCTGTAGGTTTGTACATAGAAACTCTCTGTAGGTTTGTACATAGTAACTCTCTGTACGTTTGTACATTGTCACTCTCTGCAGGTTTGTACATAGTAACTCTCTGTATGTTTGTACATAGTAACTCTCTGTATGTTTGTACATAGTAACTCTCTGCAGGTTTGTACATAGTAACTCTCTGTATGTTTGTACATAGTAACTCTCTGTAGGTTTGTACATAGTAACTCTCTGTAGGTTTGTACATAGTAACTCTCATAGTAACTATCATTCTAGATTACATTAAGAGTCCTTTCAAATCAATAATTATGAATCTAAACAAAAAACTTACTATTTAAAAATTGCTGCTAAAATTACGTGAGTAGAAAATTTCTTCTCCTACAATGTTCTAAATATTATTAGCTACCGTTTCTTTCAACACGATTGATGTTACGGTTTGCGAGAAATTGACAAAATTCTGAAATTTTTTTTTCGTGGATGTTGCTTTTTGGTATTCTTTTGGGGCCCTTGAATATCCTTGGGACAACCTTAATATATTTAAAAAGATCCGAAGCCTCTATCAGGTATGGTTTAAGAGGAGTTGCGTTCAAAGCTCAAACTACAAGCCAGACATTTTAAATATATAAACGCAATTTTTCACCTAAGGAAAATTGCGTTAAAAATAGAAACAATGGTATAATTTCTTAAGCCGTTTAAAAGTATTCATATCCTTATTACATTATGTTGGGGTTTGGAAATGATAAAGTTAATATTATTAAACAAAAAATAGAATCAATTGTATATTTTCTTAAGCCGTTTAAAAGTATTCATATCCTCATTACATTATGTCGGGGTTTGGAAATGATAAAGTTAATATTATTAAACAAAAAATAGAATCAATTGTATATTTTCTTAAGCCGTTTAAAAGTATTCATATCCTCATTACATTATGTTGGTTTGGAAATGATAAAGTTTATATATTTAAACAAAAAATAGAATCAATTGTATATTTTCTTAAGCCGTTTAAAAGTATTCATATCCTTATTACATTATGTTGGTTTGGAAATGATAAAGTTTATATTATTAAACATCCATTAATAGATAGCAACCAACGTGGACACAGTTTGATTATCCTTATAATGGAATTATACTCACCTACTACTTGAATGCAAAATAAGACCAGTTGGGATAAGAACCCGGTGTGTATTCTTGGAAATATTTATAGGTTAATACTTCCTTGGTAACTAAGGACAACACAAGTAAACACACGCACGGCAACCACAACTGAATCCAATATACTAAGTTGAATTAAACTGGGTGTATCTGTTTTCAATTAAGATATATTTGGAGCTTATTCTACACACAGGTTAAGTGTCACTTATACAATAGGGACATGGGATAAAGGAACAGCAATTAAACGACCTGGAACTTTGGCAAACAGTCAAAAGTTATGCTTCACGCCTGACGAGTTTACTATCCCTGGTTTGTCTCCACCTAAATTTTGGCGAACAAATTTAACAACTTTAATTGTTACTGACTCCTGTCTATCTATCTGTTTCTCTCTGTCTATCTCTCTGTCCATCTCTCTGTATCTTTCTGCCTCTCTCACTGTCTCTCTCTCTCTGTGTCTCTCAATCTTTCTCTCTCTGTCTCTTTAGGCCTCTCTCTGTATCTCTGTGTCTCCCTCTGTCTCTGTCTTTCTATGTCTCTCTGTGTCTCCCTCCCTCTGTCTCTGCCTTTCTATGTTTCTCTCTGTCTCCCTGTCTCTCTCTGTCTCTCTGTGTCTCCTTCTGCTCTGTCTTTCTTGGCCTCTCTCTGTCTCTGTCTTTCTATGTCTCTCTCTGCCTCCCTCTCTGTCTCTCACTGTCTCTCTCTCTCCGTTTCTCTCAATTGTTCTCTCTATATCTCTCTTTGTCTATTTGGGTCTCTCTCCCTTTGTCTGTGTCTCACTCTGTCTCTCTGTGTCTCTCTCTTGGCCTCTCTCTGTCTCACTCTGTCTCTGACTCTCTCTCTCTCTCTGTCTCACTCTGTCTCTCTCTGTCTCTATCTGTCTCTCTCTGTCTCCCTTTGTCTCTGTCGATCTGTGTGTCTCTTTGTATATATCTGTATCTCTATCTGTCACTCTCTCTGTCACCCTGTGTATCTATCTGTCTCTCTGGGCCTCTCACTGTCTCTCTCTGTCTCTCTGTCACCCTGTGTATCTATCTGTCTCTCTGGGCCTCTCACTGTCTCTCTCTGTCACCCTGTGTATCTATCTGTCTCTCTGGGCCTCTGGGCCTCTCACTGTCTCTCTCTGTCTCTCTGTCACCCTGTGTATCTATCTCTCTGGGCCTCTCACTGTCTCTCTCTGTCTCTCTGTCACCCTGTGTATCTATCTATCTCTCTGGGCCTCTCACTGTCTCTCTCTGTCTCTCTGTCACCCTGTGTATCTATCTGTCTCTCTGGGCCTCTCACTGTCTCTCTCTGTATCCGTTTGTCTCTCTCTCTGTGTCTCTCTCTGGGCCTCTCACTGTCTCTCTCTGTATCTCTGTCACCCTGTGTATCTATCTGTCTCTCTGGGCCTCTCACTGTCTCTCTCTGTATCCGTTTGTCTCTCTCTCTGTGTCTCTCTCTGGGCCTCTCACTGTCTCTCTCTGTCTCTCTGTCACCCTGTGTATCTATCTGTCTCTCTGGGCCTCTCACTTTCTCTCTCTGTATCCGTTTGTCTCTCTCTCTGTGTCTCTCTCTGGGCTTCTCTCTATCTCCCAATGTCTCTGTGTTTCACTCTCTGTATCCTTCTGTCTTTCTTTCTGTCTCTCTGTTTCTGAGGGCCTCTCTCTGTATCCCTCTGTCTCTCTCTGTGTCTGTGTCTGTTTCTCTGTGCCTCTCTTTATATCCTTCTTTCTCTTTCTCAATGTCTCTCTCTTTCTCTATGGTCCTCTCTCCCTATGTCTCTGTCTCTCTTGGCCTATCTTTGTCTCCTTGTATCTCTTTCTGTCTCTTTGGGCCGCTGTCTTCCTGTGTCTCTCTCTGTCTCTCTTGACCTCTCTCTGGGTCTCTCTTTCTCCCTCTGTCTCTCTCTTTCTCCCTCTGTCTCTCTCTCTCTGTGCCTCTCTCGGTCTCACTGTCTCTCTCTGTCTCAATCACATACACACACCAACAGAAACGTGTTTCCGTACTTTCTTTATCAGCCATGTTAAAAATAGACTCAACAGTTCGCTTTGTTGGAAGATTTGTTGCTGTTATTTCCAAGAATCGTGACTTTTTTAGTTCTGACGTTTCAAATATTTATGAACTCAATGCCCATTTTTGGGTGCCAGTACTTCTTGCTGTTCACCATCTTAAGAATTTTAATTTGGCGTTATCATAAGGATTCTTGCCAATTATTTTTAGTACGCTATTTTTATTTCTAAATTTAGTGCAAGGGTGGATTAAGACTGTACGGGGCCCCGGGCTGCAATCAAACGGGGGCCCTATCCAGCCAGCATTCTTAAAATAAAATGATTGTTAATAGCTAATATAAGACTGTAACTAAATTTTAATAATGAAAAAAAAACGAACACGAAGAAATAACTGTTTGATGTGTTCGCGGTAGTTATAATCGAGTGTGAAAAGAAAAAAAAATATTTGCCGATGCTGGGAATGGAACCCGACACCGGTGACACCACGAGCATGTGCTATCTCCACACGGCCAGCGGAACTTATCGCAAATGGGAAATTTAAAATATATAAACTATATTTTATATCATGCGAAGTGAATCAATTAAAGTTTTTCGATTATTAGGTACTATCAATACTATCATGTCTGAACGCGATAATTTGTATAGATAGTATTTATTAATTTATTATATTTTCAAGGGTTCGTTCAAATTTTTGTACACTTTTATTATAAAATATAAAAAATTTGGGGGCCCCTAAACCGTCGGGGGCCCGTGGCTTTAGCCAGTTCAGCCCCCCCCCCTTAATCCGCCATAGATTTAGTGCTTAGAGTAAGGTTAAAGAAAGGTAAATGAGCTAGGGTATAATTCATGTAAACCGAGTTCCCATACCTTCTTTGGCCAGATTCGTGTATATTTATATAAATAGTCGGCATTTTAAATTACTGTCAGTCCTTTTTACAGTGGGGACTCACAAAAAAAAAACAGATGTGAAATGAGTTTCCAAACATTTTTCGCTAGAAAAAAAGACTGTTTAGTGGTGATACATTTATATTTTGACACATTTTAGTGGTGACACATTTATATTTTGACACTATTTAGTAGTGACACATTTATATTTTGACACTATTTAGTTATGACACATTTATATTTTGACACATGTTAGTTGTGACACATTTATATTTTGACACATGGTAGTGGTGACACAATTATATTTTGACACAAGTTAGTGGTGACACATTTATATTTTGACACAAGTTAGTGGTGACACAATTATATTTTGACACAAGTTAGTGGTGACACATTTATATTTTGACACAAGGTAGTGGTGACACATTAATATTTTTACACATATGTGTGGTGACACATTTATATTTTGACACAAGTTAGTGGTGACCCATTTATATTTTGACACATATTAGTGGTGACACATTTATATTTTGACACATATTAGTGGTGACACATTTATATTTTGACACAAGTTAGTGGTGACACATTTATATTTTGACACATATTAGTGGTGACACATTTATATTTTGACACATATTAGTGGTGACACATTTATATTTTGACACAAGGTAGTGGTGACATATTTAAATTTTGACACAAGTTAGTGGTGACACAATTATATTTTGACACAAGTTAGTGGTGACACATTTATATTTTGACACAAGTTAGTGGTGACACATTTATATTTTGACACAAGTTAGTGGTGACACATTTATATTTTGACACAAGGTAGTGGTGACACAATTATATTTTGAATCAGTGGCGTCGCTAGAAGGTGCGGTCGGGGTGGTCCACCCCGGGTGACACCATCAGGGGTGTGACACCAGACTGTAAAGTTCTATATACTCCCGTTATTTGGCACCGGAAAACTAAGAGGAGTTAAATGGGTTAAATCATGAGGGGGTGACACCATGACCAACCACCCCGGGTGACACCAACCCTAGTGACGCCTCTGCTTTGAATATCAATTTAAGTAATTGGTTCGGCAAAATAATGATGCAAGACTGGACAGAAAACACGGATAAGCGTGGAACGCTATCATCTTCTGCATAGAATGAGCGTCTGTGTTTCATAAAAGTGAATGGCGCTCTACTCGGTCGGGGAGATATGTGGACGTCCTTAAATGACGTGACGCAATTTTGGCCGATTTTCCCTCCCCCCTCTTCCCTCGTCAAGGATCGTTAAAAAACTTAGAGGCCCTCCCCCCTCCCCACTTAAAAAAAAAGTTTGAAGTCACAAGGCTTTGCCCCCCGTCCCCACCACTCATAAAAGGTGTAATTTCTGTTTTAATAAAGACAATGTTTCAACTCACTAGTTTTTGTCAATTAAGTATGTATTTAGTGTAAAGTTGCATGTATTTATTGTAAGGTTGTATGTATTTAGTGTAAGGTTGTATGTATTTAGTGTAAGATTGTATGTATCTACTGTTAGGTTGTATGTATTTAGTGTAAGGTTGTATGTATTTAGTGTAAGGTTGTATGTATTTAGTGTAAGGTTGTATGTATTTAGTGTAAGGTTGCATTTATTTAGTGTAAGGCTGCACTCTAATATCGTAACACGCGTGAAGACATGTAAAACGTCATTAAATAAATTGAAAGAAATCAAATATTTAAGTAGCAATTTTATTTAAAGTGGCGGGGGGGGGGTTGGGCCTTACGTCACATTTCTCAAAAACCCTTCACCCCCCTCTTCACGCAATAGCGCTAGCAGATTCGTAGGCGGGGAGGTAATTGTAGGTGATTTGATAACAAAATAAACTACCGCATGATACATTTTGAAAATAGTTGCATTTAGATAATGTTTCACATTTACTCATATTTTATATCATGTCTCCTTACAAATATATTTTATCTATTACAGGCACTCCTTCTATACAGAAGATTATTGCGTCATATTATGAATTCTATTAAGAACTAGACAAATACTCGTTGCCCCGGGCCCATTCGGTGCAATGCGCTATTTTAAGAACTATGCCGCGTTTGAAACTATGTGAAGATTGATTTATTTTGCAACATTGGTAAAATCGTGTAAAATGCAATGGTAAATAAAGAATATGTTTACGAAAAACATTTTTGGCCTCACGGAATTGTTATTAGGAGTTTATTGCCGTATAGTATTTTAAAATTGGTCACTAAGTTTATATGTACCAAGTTTGGTCAAGATCCACCCATGTAAACAGTGGCCAAATTTTAAACACATTTCTATATCACTTTTATGATTTTTTTTTTTAAAAACCCACATTTTTGGCGGACCTTTGGTAATTTAAAAAAAAAATAATAAAAATTTCCAGTTATCATTGTTAGAATTTACTTAGCTATTTCCAGAAGTTACATGCACGTGCAGCCTCCCCCTCCCTTTCTGCCCCACACACAAGGAAATACAATACATTTTTTAAATAGATAAAGAATTAAATGCCATTATTGAGCTAATTTTTTCCCGTTACAAATGCGCTCTTTAGTTGTTTTTGTTTATTTAAAAATATTCACTCAAATCACTCTGTTCTATGCACCAATAGACGTCATTAAAATCCTTTGAAGCTAAGAACGCAATGACTCAAAAAAAAAGTCACTTTGACAAAGGTTCAATCTCTGATAGTAGATCTCGGGGTTGGGGGTGGGGGGGTGAAGATTATCAATAAAACAATAAATGTTGAGCTGTTTAAAGTAACATGGTCACACGGAGGTGAGTGTTGTAACTCAGGTGTTTAGGGTTTTATCGGGTGAAGGCAAATACTTTGATGTGGAAATTGATTTTTTGTTTGTTTTTTTAAAGTGAGGCGTTGAATGCACTGAGTGATTTTGAGACCTTCAAAATTAAGGTGTAGAATGCGGAGGCGTCACTAGGAGGGGGGGCTGGTGGTACCGACCCCACCGGGTGACACCATCACAAGGGGTGGCACCAGGGTTAAAAATTCTGAATCTTCCAGTTACATGTCACGGGCAGACCCGGAGGATTTTTTTTTTGGGGGGGGGGGGGGGGGGAC
>MUZC01004650.1:198535-212775 GCA_002072015.1 Radix auricularia | reverse complement strand
TGTTGTTTAGTGGCTCTGACAGGAAGTGTTGTTTAGTGGCTCCTGTCTGTTGTTTAGTGGCTCCTGTCTGTTGTTTAGTGGCTCCTGTCTGTTGTTTAGTGGCTCCTGTCTGTTGTTTAGTGGCTCCTGTCTGTTGTTTAGTGGCTCCTGTCTGTTGTTTAGTGGCTCCTGTCTGTTGTTTAGTGGCTCTGACAGGAAGTGTTGTTTAGTGGCTCTGACAGGAAGTGTTGTTTAGTCGGTCAGACAGGAAGTGTTGTTTAGTCGGTCAGACAGGAAGTGTTGTTTAGTGGCTCTGACACTAAGTGTTGTTTAGTCGGTCAGACAGGAAGTGTTGTTTAGTGGCTCTGACAGGAAGTGTTTAATGGCTCTGACAACAGGAAGTGTTGTTTAGTGGCTCTGACAGGAAGTGTTTAATGGCTCTGACAGGAAGTGTTGTTTAGTGGCTCTGACAGGAAGTGTTGTTTAGTGGCTCTGAGAGGAATTGTTGTTTAGTGGCTCTGAGAGGAATTGTTGTTTAGTGGCTCTGACAGGAAGTGTTTTAGTTGCTCTGACAGGAAGTGTTGTTTAGTGGCTCTGACAGGAAGTGTTGTTTAATCGGTCAGACAGGAAGTGTTGTTTAGTGGCTCTGACAGGAAGTGTTTAGTGGCTCTGACAGAAATTGTTGTTTAGTGGCTCTGACAGGAAGTGTTGTTTAGTGGCTCTGACAGAAAGTGTTGTTTAGTGGCTCAGACAGGAAGTGTTGTTTAGTGGCTCTGAAAGGAAGTGTTGTTTAGTGGCTCTGACAGGAAGTGTTGTTTAGTGGCTCAGACAGGAAGTGTTGTTTAGTGGCTCAGACAGGAAGTGTTGTTTAGTGGCTCTGACAGGAAGTGTTGTTTAGTGACTCTGACAGGAATTGTTGTTTAGTGGCTCTGACCCATCACTTTAGCCTCGGTCCTCACGTTTGGATGGAAAAATTGAACAAGGAAAATAAAAGTTTTGAAGATAGTTCCGCTTTTTGTGTTTTTTCCCCCGAGCCGCTCCGACCCCCCCCCCCAGTGTACCCCTGTCTGCAGTACTTAAACTCAGGTTGGCTCGTCAGCGACCTATTACATATGTCCGCTACTGACGGTGGCGTAACAACGTCTTGGCACTGTGGCAGTAGCCAAGGGCGCCGGCCTGCGCCAGTTGTAAAGGGCACCGATAAACATCTTTTTTTTTTTTTTAAAATAGTTTAATAAAGGGCGCCAAAAATAAATTAGCCATGGGCGTCAAAAACCCAGTTACGCCTCTGGCCACTGATCCCATATTGTTATATAGTTATAATAAATATTTATTAACATAGCTATACATTATAAACATTTCTTGTAGCTGCTATACACACAAATCTTTGTCAGTGATATGCGCAACAATCATTGTAATTGTTATACGCATCAATCAGTGTAGATTTTATAGACGCCAATCATTGCACTTGTTGTACACAAAATCATTACTGTTAATTTTACGCACCGATCAAAGTAAATGTAATGCGTACTGAAAATCCTACATGTGGAAGAAAGTCGGCAGTCCCGAGCCTGCGCTCTTCGTGGGGCTTCCCGGAAAACCCCCTCAGCTCTCAGGCCCCCTAAGGGACGTAAAAGCTGAGAAGCCCCCCCCCCTCCACCGGAGCGGTAGCTTCTAGAAGCGGCCACCTGGGCATCCAGGACACAAGGTCGAAAACGCCTCCCAGTAAGTTGACCTCCCGAGTGAGGGGTGGAATTTTCCCTACTTCGACTCGCTATCACTTCGGCGCCGCACCCCCCCCCCCGGCAAAGCTTACGAGTCTCAATGGTATGGACCGCCGCAGTGCGGGGGATCATCACTGCCCTACCTAAAATTGACAATTTTATACGCACCAATGAAATAATTTCTTACATAAATGAGTTCTCGTAGAAAACAAGCCATCAACGAACCTGCAATATTTCTCCAGTTCGCTTCTCATCTCTGAGGGAAGGCCAAGGTCGAACAGAACCAACAAAAAATTCTTGAGAACCGCGAAGACTTCCCGGTGTAGGTTTTTTAACATGGCCTGTTGTAGGGACGAACAGCAAAACATAATGTTGTAGGGACGAACAACAAAACATAATGTTGTAGGGACGAACAACAAAACATAATGTTGTAGGGACGACCAGCAAAACATAATGTTGTAGGGGCGAACAACAAAACATAATGTTGTAGGGACGAACAACAAAACATAATGTTGTAGGGACGAACAACAAAACATAATGTTGTAGGGACGAACAGCAAAACATAATGTTGTAGGGACGAAAAACAAAACAAAATTTCATATCTCTCTAAGCTAAGTTAGAGTTAAAATTGAACACAAACTAAATTTACTTGGTATACCTGAAAGTAATGTAACGCGATTCAAAAGATCTAAAATTAAGACTTTTTTGCGAGGTAATCTATTTACTAGTATATACCCATCTTTATTCGTTTCTGTTTTGTTTTTCTCTTCAAATATTTACAAAATTATTATTCCCCTGTGATAATTTATGATTATGTAATGTAAATCTTATTTTCATTCTTGTGATAAGTTATTTGTACTGACGAAGGCCTTAGCCAAAAGTTCTGCTTGTGTATTAGTCTCTTGGTAAAGCTGTTATTTATTGTATCGATCACATGATTCGTTTGCTTATCTTGTATTTTATTAAAAAGCTTTATCGCAGTCCCATTCTTTATGATATATCACATATGAATAACAAACCCAAGCATTTGTCAATATTTATATCCCAAACACACGTCCATCCAGCCCCACCCCACCCCCGCACAATTTCCACCGCCGTCAAAGCCAGTGCTGCAAATCGTTTGTCGTTAGTTACTGTAACTTAACGATGAGAAAATGCAATGAATGTCGACCTAGAGCAGTGATGGCGAACCTTTCTTTTTTTTTCTTTTTTTTTTCTTTTTATTGGCGCGTGCCCGAAATTCAATTCAAATCTACTTTTATATCGCATAGTGCCAACATAGAGCCTGTGTCATCAGTACACTACTATATGGGAGCGAGACATGGACCACTTATACATCACAAGAGCGTAAGCTTAACAGCTTCCATTTGAGATGCTTGCGCCACATCCTTGGTATTAAATGGCAAGAAAAAGTGCCTAATAGTGAGGTACTAACGCGTGCCAATACCCAAAGCATGTTCTCAATTCTTAGTGAAAGACGCCTGAGGTGGCTAGGACATGTCAAAAGAATGAGCCCCGGCCGCATCCCGAAGGACCTCCTATATGGTGAACTTGCTTCAGGAAAGAGGAAAACAGGTCGCCCACGCTTGCGATTTAAAGATGTCTGTCAAAGGGACATGAAAGCAGCCAAAATACATACAAGTGACTGGGAGTGTAAGGCAGAAGACCGATCTACGTGGCGCACAGTTGTCAAAGAGGGCGTCATAGTAGCCGAGGAGCGAAGAATGGAGGAGGCTGCAGACAGAAGATCTAGGAGAAAGGCCAAAACATTTGGAAGCACAGAACTCGTGCGTAAAAACTGTGGCAAAGACTGTCACTCAAGGATAGGACTGCACAGTCACTCGAGGAAATGCAACCCAACCCAACGGTGATGCACCATCGTCTCGCGAGACGGAAGGATGCCGGATAGTGCCAACACAGGTAGTAATATTTTAGTTGCGTGTCGTCTGATGAGGCTCTGCGTGTCGACTGTGGCACGCGTTGCATGAGTTCGCCATCACTGACCTAGAGTAACTCATAACTTAGATTGAGCTTTCCGCCACCTCCCCCCCCCCACTCACCTGCGTCTCGTAGTAATGATTCGACGACAGCGCGCTCACGATGATGACGTCATACGACCCCGTGATGACGCTGCTCATGTTCCGGATGACGTCACGGTAGTAAGGGGAGATGACGAGGTTCCTCCTGTACACGAGTTGCTCTATCCTGGTCTCCAACCTCTCGGGCAGCTGCCTCTGCGTGCAGTTGTCGTCCACGTCCGTCCGGTTACATTTGTCCACGTACCGGACCTTGAGAGTCTGGCACAGCGTAGTTATGTTCACTATGTCGGCCGTCACGTTGGCCAGGGACAGTTTCTTTCTCAGTTCGTTGGCCAAGAATTTAATTGTCCATGATTTGGTTTCATTCAAAGAAATCTTATCCTCGCAGTCAGTACCTATGAGATTGTACGACAATGTCTGGAACAGAAGGGGAATCAGCAACCAAGCCAAAACTAAAAGTATACAGAGCTGGAGTGCTCCCCCCCCACCCCACTTTACTATATGCATGTGATACGTGAACGGTGTACCAACGCCATTAGAGGTCGCTGTGCAACTTTCACTCTAAAAGCCCAAGAAAAATGATCAACATAAAATGGCATGAGCAATTTCCGGAAACGGAACTTAAGCCATGTCGGGATTACCCAGCATCTACACAAGCCTCAGTCAGTGCCAACTACTCTTGGCGGGGCGTACAGTATTAGGACCACCCAGCATCTACACAAGTCTCATGCAGTGCCAACTACGCTGGGCGGGGCGTACGGTGTTAGAACCACCCAGCATCTACACAAGCCTCAGTCAGTACCAACTACGCTGGGCGGGGCGTACGGTGTTAGAACCACCCAGCATCTACACAAGCCTCAGTCAGTGCCAACTACGCTGGGCGGGGCGTACGGTGTTAGGACCACCCAGCATCTACACAAGCCTCAGTCAGTGCCAACTACGCTGGGCGGGGAATACAGTGTCTTGATTTTTTTCGGACTAGCAAATCAACGCACGAATTTCAGACTTAACCCAATGCCACAGTCCATTTAAAGATTAGAATTCCATTCTTTAATCGAAATTTTCAAATTTTTTTAAAAATGTTTAGTGTTAACAATTTTTTTCAACATTTTAATGTAAAATTAAATTCATTTATATTTTTTTCGTCCATAAAAAGAACTTGTTAAAGAAACAATAGTTATGACTACCGTATATCTTCGCTTTATAGCCCGTTCGTTCATAACCCGCCCCCCTCCCCCGACTTTCTCCTCTAGATTTTATCCAAAAAGAACGAGTATACACAGTAGTTTTTTTTTTTTAAAGCCAAATTTCTCAAGTCCGATCCATTTTCTTGACATTGTCAAAGTTGATAACTTTACAAACACAATTGATATAAAAAAAAAACAGACTAGACACAAACAATGGCCATGGATAAGCGAGGAACGGAAAAAATAATCTTCTGTACAAGACCGTCTGTAATGCATCCTATATAATGAAAGGCAATTTTCTCTCCGGTCATCGATAGCGACTCCTACAGCCAATCAGAAAATTTAAATCTCATTTGCTTATTGAACACGTTTACGCGGACGTTCAATTCGAGTTATTTTTTTGGTGCAGTATTTTTTTCCAAGACTTTATTTTGAGCGTTACGCGTTGGGATTTTTAGTCAAAAACTTTGTTTTGCGAATTATTTATTATAACTATAATGAATATTTTTTTTTTTGAAGTGATGCACAATGCACATGTATGGCCGCTCGAGACGGATGTTGTAGGGTAGCTACAATATGCAACTGAAACGACGGCGGAACGTCCTTGGACGGGCTTTGTTACTCGTATGAGTTAAGATAAGGTAAGATTGTCCCCGGACTTAGATAAATGTGCCGACCTACGGTTTATTTAGACGTGAAGTATCTTATCTAACTTCCTATCTTATCCTTACAGACACTCCTTCTATGCAGAAGATAATTGCGTCCACAGACCATGACAGGTGATCTGTTGGCAAGTGATGCAGCGTTAACAGGCCACGGCTATAGGGGTTCCACGCATTACCCCAGCCGCCTAACTATTGTTGGTTAGTTACCCACTCGGAGCTGGGTGACTTGGGGACGCCCTTGGCCCAGGGGAACAAATCCTTGCCTTCGTATGGATTCGAACTCGAGACCCTCAATACGCCTGTCGAGCATAATAGGAAAGAATGGGATACAATGGCTTCCCCCAAACGATAAACACACGAACCAAGCAAGACAACAAATTAGAATATCCACGTTTATTTCCGCCCGTCAGTGACTCCCGATGAAGCAACACCGTGACGAACGTCAGCGTCACGCCGAGAATGAGGAGTCCGTGGAAGAGTCTCTTGAAATGCATGGTGTAAATGTGGGGTAAACTGGGCTGAGGAGTAAAATACGATAGAGATGGTCATACGGGGTTAAAGTTAGATGAGGTGTAAAATTAAATGGACAGTGTAACATTCGATGATATAAATAGACAGTGTAACTTTCAAAGATATAAATAGTAGGGCTGCGGAAATTACCGATTAATTTCTCGATTAATCGGTAAAAGATTTTATCGATTAAAATTATTTTAATCGATAAAATAGTGATTAAAATTAAGAAAAGTTTTTTTTTTAAATTCTATTAATTAATAAATAAATAATAATTAATAATACTTTGTTTTTTACGTTCAAACTACTCCATTTAAAAAACTGACTCTAAAAGTGTAAACTTTAAAATAACCTGTTTTATAAGGACAGTGATATTTTTAAAAACGACATTGTTTTTGATAAATTAACAATAACAAAATTTAATTTCATTGACATTATTTTGAACTGCTTGTATTTAAATATATCTGCTAACAATATTATATTTTTAAATTAAATTACATTTGATACTTAAGTTATGGGCATTTTTAAAAATGCCTTAAGAGGGCACAAAACGTGAAGAAAAACAATATAATGGCTAAAAGTGGTTACGAAGTCTTAAGAAAAAATAATAACTTTTGAACCACTTGGGACAAAAAGATGATTTTGATGTTTTTGTTAATCATCAAACAATTTTTATACAGCTGTATTACTTTTACATTTTTAAAATTAATTTGAAATTTTCATCATGATGCCTAAACTTTAATGCGTTATTTAACTTACTGTTATTGCTAACTATGTTTTAAAAATAACTCAATTTTAAAAAAAACACCAACATTTGCCTGTTTTTATTACTTCCCTTGAAATTTTCAGTTTAATGACGTCATGCATCTTTATTTTTAGCTTTAAGAAAATTATCGATTAATTAATCGGAAATTTTTCAAAAGTTAACGATTAAATTAAATTTAATCGATAACAGCCCTAATAAATAGACAGTGTAACTTTCAAAGATATAAATAGACAGTGTAACATTCGATGAAATAAATAGACAGTGTAACATTCGATGATATAAATGGACAGTGTAACTTTCAAAGATATAAATAGACAGTGTAACATTCGATGATATAAATAGACAGTGTAACATTCGATGATATAAATGGACAGTGTAACATTCGATGATATAAACAGACTGTGTAGCATTCGATGATATAAATAAACAGTGTAGCATTAGATGATATAAATATACAGTGTAACATTCGATGATATAAATGGGCAGTGTAACATTCGATGAAATAAATAGACAGTTTAATATTCGATGATATAAATGGGCAGTTTAACATGCGATTATATAAATAGAGAGTGTAACATTCAATTATATAAATAGACAGTGTTACATTCGATGATATAAATGGACGGTGTAAAATTCTACGATTAAATAGGCAGTGTAACATTTCATGATATAAATAGACAGTGTACCATTTGATGATATA
This sequence comes from Radix auricularia, assembly GCA_002072015.1. NCBI lineage: Eukaryota > Metazoa > Mollusca > Gastropoda > Lymnaeidae > Radix > Radix auricularia. The sequence goes on along the minus strand of MUZC01004650.1, from coordinate 205,205 downwards.
AATAGACAGTGTAACTTTAGATGATATAAATAGGCAGTGTAACATTTCATGATATAAATAGGCAGTGTAACATTCGATGATATAAATAGACAGTGTAACATGCGATGATATAAATGGACAGTAGGAAAATGATTTGAGAACATGGTGTAATACAAGACTGTGAACGGAGACGAAATGCAATCACGATAAATCGAAGTTATGCACATACATTGAATAGCGATGTAATTTTTTTGTAATCGCTTTGCGTTTATTAATATTTTGGAATATGAATATAATAAAGGGTAAATCATTGCTTAGAAATTATGGTAATTTAACTAAACATGCAGACCAACTTTTCTTTCTCTTGACTAAATCAATAACATATTACCGATATAACCAATTTTCCCATTGGTGTAATTTTTTTAAAAACTGTTATCTTAACTCTTGGACACAATTCTGCGTGAGTGAATCAATAAAATAAAAATAGTTATACGAAACTAAAGCAAAATTGACTTCGAGACGTTCATTTTTTTTTTGTGGCGTCCTATGAGGTTCAATCGTACCCCATAAGGCTTGTCATTTCTCAGACCGGAAAACGTCATTAATTCATTGTTTAATGTTACTATTTTTTTTGTCAAAATCTTAGTAAAACAAAAAATTTTTTTAAGTAAAATTACAAACCAGATTTTTTTTTCAAGTCCAAAAATTAAATAAGAATAACGAATAGCTGCTAAAAGTGGCGTAGTTAGGGGAGGGGGTCCAAAAAGTGCCATCGGGCCTCCACTTCAGGGGGGGGGGCCAAAGAAGTGTCCGAATTTTTACATTAAATAATTCGCCACAGCCATTTATGCGCGGCCCCAAAGAGGCCTCGCCTCCTGGGACCCCAGATCCCTACTTATCCCTAGCTACACCCCTGGCTGATAAGGTACTTCCTTTTCAATAAAACTATGTATATAAATTGACTCGTATCTTATATTAAATTTGTTCACCTTAAAATCCCGGAATTTTCTATTAATACATCATTATCTTATATGTTACGGACGCTCCTTCTGTACAGAAGATTATTGCGTCCTACGTATTTCTATGGTTTGTGTTTAGTCCTGTATTCTTACTAGAGTTTTAAAAGATGATAAAGTGGTGGCTTTCCTGGTTTCTTCAGGCAACCCATTCCACGCCCGAATACCGGACGGAAAGAAAGAAAACTTGTATGTGTTTGTTCTTGCATATGGCATAAGAAAGGTGTTTTTGTCTTTATGTCTATTTGAGGGTTGTATTAGGTTATCTTTGTGTTGTATTTCTAAATTAGAATTAATTGCCTTATGTATAATTACTAATTTACTCTTGGTTCTTCTATCCTCTAGTGTTTCAAGGTTTAATGATTTAACTAATGGTGTTACTCTTGTCAGTTTTGAGTATTCTCCAGTAATGAATCTGGCAGCTCTTTTTTGGATTTGTTCTAACTTATCAATATTTTCTTTGGTGGATGGGTCCCATACTGATGATGCATATTCTAGTATAGGTCTCACCAGGGTGAGATAGCATTTTAGTTTTATATCTTTGTTACATTTGTAAAAGTTTCTTTTTATAAAGCCTAAGGTTTTGTTTGATTTTTTAATAACTTCATTGACATGGGGATTCCAAGATAGTTTCTCATTTATTATGACTCCTAAGTATTTCGCATCTTTAGTTTGGGTTAGTTCTTTTCCATGAATGAAATATTTTGAATTTATTTGTTTCTTTTTCTTTGTTACTCTTAGCAGTTGACATTTTTCTGGGTGGAAGGACATACTCCAGTTAGTTTCCCATTTTATTAATTCATCTAAGTCTTTTTGTAAAATTTTGCTATCTTGTTCTGACTTGATTGTTCTATAGATTATACAATCATCAGCAAATAACCTAACTTTAGTTCCTGTTGAGATATTGTTGGGTAAGTCATTTATATAAATTAAAAATAGTAAGGGACCTAGGACAGTTCCTTGTGGAACTCCTGAGTTAACCTTTATTGGTGTAGATTTAGAACCATTAATTATTACAGTTTGCTCCCTACCCAATAGGAAATCTTGGATCCAGTGATGCAAGGGACCTGAGATTCCAAAGTATTTAAGTTTTTTGAGTAAACTAAGGTGGTGAACTTTGTCGAATGCTTTAGAGAAGTCTAGTAATATTGTATCTATTTGATCATTATTATCTAAGCCTTTTGATAGATCATCTATTAGGCCTATCAATTGTGTTTCACATGATCTGTTCTTTCTAAAGCCATGTTGGTGTGGGCATAGGGCATTATATTTGTCAAGGTGGTTAACTATTCTGCTATATATTATGTGTTCCAGTAATTTACATGTGATACTAGTAAGTGATACAGGTCTGTAATTACCAGGGTCTGACTTATCACCTTTCTTAAAGAGCGGCGTTACATAGGCTAATTTCCAATCCTCGGGCACTTTGCCCTGGTTTAGAGAGGCTTGAAAAAGAACTACAAGGATTGGGGACAGTTCATTGCTTAATTCTTTTAATAACCTGGCAGGTAATTCATCTGGGCCAGTAGCTTTGTTTATTTTTAAGTTTTTTAGGAGTGAATGTATACCTATCTCATCTACAGTTATGTTACCTATTTCTTCCAATTTATTTAAATTTATTGAAATTTCCTTGTCGCCTGAGGCAGAAAATGATGATGCAAAATATTTGTTAAGGATATTAGCTTTATTTTCATTATCATTATAGGTTTTATTGTTTGAGTCTTTTAGTGTGGCTATACCTGAAGGCTCCATTTTTTTAGATTTGATAAAGGACCATAAGTTTTTATTGTTATCTTTAGTTATTACACTGTTTATATAATTATTTTGGAGGTTACGGCTAAGTTTCTGTGTCAGGTGTTTAATTTTTAAGTATTTTATGTGTATCCTTTCTGAATTGGTAGCCTTAAATTTCTTAAATAAATTCTCCTTTAGTTTGCAATACTTTTTAAGTTTAAAATTGAACCAGCATTTATTAATTCTATTTGAAGTTATTTTTGTTGGAACATTCTGATCCATTATGGTTTTTAGATTTGTTTTTATTTCCTTCCATATTTCTTCTACAGGGCTAACTATGCTGAATTTACTTAGGAAATTTTGTTGGAAATTAGAAGCTGATTGGTGTAATTTTGTTAAGTTGCATTTATTCCAAAGATATATTGTTCTTCTAGGCATCTTATTTATTTTAGTTTTTATTGTGTTGGTTACCCTGACAATATCATGGTCAGACAGCCCAGGAATTATTGTGCAGTCTACTACTAATCCTGGTCTGTTTGTTAGGAATAAATCTAGTATTTTGTTTTTCCTAGTTGCTTTTTTTACTATCTGTTCTAGGTTTATGTTATTTATTGTGTCTAAGAAATCATTATAGGACAAGGCCCATTTAACAATTATACAGATGTTTTCTGTGCTTCCTTGCAATAACTTTAATACAGGCATACTCCCAATTGTTGTATTGTTGCTAAAAGTATAAACGTACCGTTTAAAAATTAGAACAAAATATCGTTTTATAACACAGATTTTAACTACTACCTTCAAGCTCCCGAAAAATAAAACGCCGTCGTTACCATTGTGTGTACTTGTTTTGTTTTTTTCTTTAACCAAATGACAATAATGTCGACTATCCAAGATAAATAATGCCATTCCTTGAACTTTTCAATCTAAGCACTGTATTCATTGGTGTTTTTTTTTGTTTTTTGTTTTTTTCTTTTAATTTTTTTTTATCGACTATACGTTAAACCCGCCGTGAGAAATGATCCAAGTAATCGATATCTTGTTTAGCGTCGTAGTTGGTAAGTAATCGATTAGCTGGCTTCCGCATCGAACCTGACGAATTCATCGTCTGAAGTTAATACAGGTGAAGTGTGAATGTTGTCAAGTCTCGTCATAAACTCTTCATTCATTGGTAACCGCGTGGACAATGGTGTGAAAACAACATCTGTCAACACCCCTTACCCCCCCCCCCCCCCCCCACCCTGGTTTCAGATCACTGAGTCCGCGAGTGAAACTTCTAGAAGGTATCCCTCGTGTTGCGGTTGGGGAGGGGGGAGGGGGACAGAAGCGGACAATCACAGTTGTCTGAATTAAAATGATATCTGACACCGGACCATAAGCGTCCACCAAGAATATGATTCACATAAGCTAAACCGTGGGGGCTAATGATTGGTCTCTTTTATTTGCTCAGTGCCTGAAATCTGGATCGCCCGAAGCGAACATGCGATATCGCGGAAAGATCGATTCCAGTCCTGGTAGTGGTGAACCTATGATTTCAATTTTATTGTTGTACATATATGTACTTGTGTTTGATACGATTCTTGCATTAGATTTAACGATCAGTCTATCTGTATGATGTGGATAACTATGAGCACCCCACGTGCAGTGTTCCAATATGGTCGAGGGGCAGCGCGCTCGACTGGCGTACCGATGGTCACGAGTTCGAATCCATGCAGAGATGTGTTCCCGGGGCATAGGGCGTCCCTGAGTCACCCAGCTCCGAATGGGTACCCAACACTAGTTGGGCGGCTGAATGATGCGTGGAACCATCATAGCCGTGGCCTGTGAACGCTGCATCACCTGCCAACAGATCATCCTTCATGGACTGTCGACGCAATTATCTTCTGTATAGAATGAGCGTCATTATATCTGAGAGAGAGAGAGAGAGAGAGAGAGAGAGAGAGAGAGAATATGGGGCCATTGGCGAATCTGTAACTACGTCATTTACATTTACCTGGTAGGTTCATCTTGCTTACAGAGGGATCCCTTTACCTGGTAGGTTCATCTTGCTTACAGAGGGATCCCTTTACCTGGTAGGTTCATCCTGCTTACAGAGGGATCCCTTTACCTGGTAGGTTCATCCTGCTTACAGAGGGATCCCTTTACCTGGTAGGTTCATGTTGCTAGTGGTAAGACGCGTCCAACGGAATCCCCTAACACAGAGAGGTTGTCCATCTTGCTTCCAGGGAGATCCCTTTACCTGGTAGTTTCATGTTACTAGATCCCTTTAACTGGTAGGTTCATGTTACTAGATCCCTTTACCTGGTAGGTTCATGTTACTAGATCCCTTTAACTGGTAGGTTCATGTTACTAGATCCCTTTAACTGGTAGGTTCATGTTACTAGATCCCTTTACCTGGTAGGTTCATGTTACTAGATTCCTTTACCTGGTAGGTTCATGCTACTATATCCCTTTACCTGGTAGGTTCATGTTACTAGATCCCTTTACCTGGTAGGTTAATTTTACTACAGTGTAACCCCTACATACGAAAGCTTCTGGTTACGAAAAATTCAGGGTACGAAATGTTTTTCGAAGATTTTTATGCCCCAGAACACGAAAAAAATTCAGGTTACGAAAATTTTAAATTTTACGAGATCTCAACTCGTCGCCGAGAGTAGTTTTCAGGGTTCAATTCTTAATTTAGGTGTGTACGTACAGGTAGCAATACACCTTCACTGATCCAAAAGCTTTTACAGTTGTACCGTAACTTTATACAGTAGTAAAGAAAACGGACCATTTTCTTAGGGCTTGGAGGGGATAACTAGGCTATAACTACATTATTGAATAATCTCATGGTGGTTTCTGGAATGGATTAGGGTGTTTTTAACAGTTGGGTTAATTATTGAATGATAAAAATGGCTGCATTGTATGTTTATTACTACTGTTTAGTGTGTTTATGAAAAAAAAGGTGACTTTTGGTAAGGCCTGGAACGGATTAGGCTATTTACATGTAAAACGCGACCCAGGATACGAAAAAATCAGGATACGAAACCGCATCCTGAACGGATTAATTTCGTATCCTGGGGCACCACTGTAGATCCCTTTACCTGGTAGGTTCATGTTACTAGATCCCTTTACCTGGTAGGTTCATGTTGCTAAATCCCTTTACCAGGTAGGTTCGTGTTACTTGATCCCTTTACCAGGTAGGTTCGTGTTACTAGATCCCTTTACCAGGTAGGTTCGTGTTACTTGATCCCTTTACCTGGTAGGTTCATGTTACTAGATCCCTTTACCAGGTAGGTTCGTGTTGCTAGATCCCTTTACCAGGTAGGTTCGTGTTACTTGATCCCTTTACCTTACCTGGTAGGTTTATGTTACTTCCAGAGAGATCCCTTTACCGTGTATGATCATGCTGCTGGTTGATAGACGCGCTTAGAGAGATCCATTTACCTACTTAATCGTTAATTTTGATTTTTTGATTACGCAAAACATTGAAATGTATGGTGCCATAAGTAACATTATGAAACTTTCTCATCAAAAATCGAAATAACACTGGAATGTCTCCTTTATATGTCATCTTTTAACCAACAACGCAAACAGACATGTGTATTGACATTATTTGGTTCCAATGATGAACCGGTCTTATTGACACTATAACCAACCGAGCAGGACAATCGTTCACATAGCTTTAGTTTGTCTCAGCTGAAGTTTCTGATGTTTGGTTTGCAGTTGATATATAGGCGAAGTGTTAGAACCTGTGTGCCCCGACCAGGGACATTTTAAGGTCTACTCTTGTTGGCTGTGTGCCCCGACCAGGGACATTTTAAGGTCTACTCTTGTTGGCTGTGTGCCCCGACTAGAGACATTTTAAGGTCTACTCTTGTTGGCTGTGTGCCCCGAATAGAGACATTTTAAGGTCTACTCTTGTTGGCTGTGTGCCCCCACCAGGGACATTATAAGGTCTA
>MUZC01004650.1:151132-176219 GCA_002072015.1 Radix auricularia | reverse complement strand
AGGACGTCACAAAACAACAAGAAACATGTGGGCCTGACAGGACGTCACAAAACAACAAGAAACATGTGGGCCTGACAGGACGTCACAAAAGATGAAACATGTGGGCCTGATAGGACGTCACAAAAGAAGAAACATGTGGGCCTGATAGGACGTCACAAAAGAAGAAACATGTGGGCCTGATAGGACGTCACAAAACAACAAGAAACATGAGGATCTGACAGGACGTCACAAAATAAGAAACATGTGGGCCTGATAGGACGTCACAAAAGAAGAAACATGAGGATCTGACAGGACGTCACAAAAGAAGAAACATGTGGGCCTGATAGGACGTCACAAAACAACAAGAAACATGTGGGCCTGACAGGACGTCACAAAACAACAAGAAACATGTGGGCCTGACAGGACGTCACAAAACAACAACAAACATGTGGGCCAGACAGGACGTCACAAAACAACAAGAAACATGTGGGCCTGACAGGACGTCACAAAACAACAACAAACATGTGGGCCTGACAGGACGTCACAAACAACAAAAAACGTGTGGGCAAAAAGACTTCTTCAGGAAACAAACTGACAAGAACTAATAAGACAAAAATGCTTTTAAAAATCAGTCAACTTGATGGGGGTTGATCAAGTTGGATGTTTACTCCACTTCATTAAAAAATAAATACAGAAATCTTTATTACAGGAGCTGGTATATTTGAAACATAAGAATTAAGAATTCGCTTAAATCGCTCCTTTTAATAAAATTTCATTTAAATTTTCAATCTTTGATAAAAATGATTCTTTGCAGTGTAAGAAAAAAAGATTTTTTTGCCAAAGTTAAACCATCTCAATGAGTTCACTATTACATAGACAACTTGTGTAGGTTGTTTTGTGCATTTTTTTTTCTTTAAGAGTCTATCCATTTAAAAAAAACAATTGCTGTAGGTAAGGATAGATTATGAGATTTTTTTCAAGAAGCAGATTGGTGTGAAGTGTGTTTACAATGTTGAACCAACAAAATGTGAAGACTTTGAAGAATGACGCAAGATTTTGTAACATTCCAAAATTACTTCAACCCTTGGTATCTCCCACTGAAATCCCCATTCCACTTGGGCTTCCTGGGGAATATTCACTTTAGGGTAAGTGTCAAAGACCAATATGGATTTTTACCACACAAGCAATAAAAAAAGGGGGCCGTTGGGTTCAAAAAACAAATTAAGGCCCTTAGTATAAAGCAAACAGTGAGAGCTCAGCTCATTGGTGGGTCAAAACACACTGACCCTGTGCACACTGATCCTGTCTAAACTGACCCAACACACTGACCCTGTACAGACTGACCCAACACACTGACCCTGTACAGACTGACCCAACACACTGACCCTGTACAGACTGACCCAACACACTGACCAAACACACTGACCCTGTACAGACTGACCCTGTACAGACTGACCCAACACACTGAACCTGTACACAATGACCCTGTACAGACTGACCCAACACACTGACCCTGTACGGACTGACCCAACACACTGACCCTGTACACACTGACCCTGTACACACTGACCCCATACAGACTGACCCAACACACTGACGCTGTACATACTGATCCAACACACTGACCATGTACACACTGACCCTGTACATACTGACCCCATACAGACTGACCCAACACACTGACCCTGTACATACTGACCCAACACACTGACCCTGTACATACTGACCCAACACACTGACCCTGTACATACTGACCCAACACACTGACCATGTACAAACTGACCCCGTACATACTGACCAAACACACTGACCCTGTACACACTGACCCCGTACAAACTGACCCAACACACTGACCCTGTACACACTGACACTGTACATACTGACCAAACACACTGACCCCGTACAGACTGACCCAACACACTGATCCTGTACACACTGACCCCACATAGACTGACCCAACACACTGACCCTGTACATACTGACCCAACACACTGCCCATGTACACACTGACTGACCTTTGTGGTTTGAATAATCCCAATCCCCATGGCGACCAGCATGACGACAAACGTGATGAGGAGGTTGACGGCGATCTTACTGCAGGCGTGCTTGTCGATCCAGTGCCTGAGGGAGTCCAGGATGTTGTCTACAATGGTCAGGGTACACACACACTGGGGACAAGTCATGACATCAACATTAACATGTTTGAATAGGTCGCCTTGTTTGATGGGCCATATGTTTTATCTTATCTTAGATATACAGACGCTCCTATGCAGAAGATAATTGCGTCCACAGACCATGACAGATGATCTGTTGGCAAGTGATGCAGCGGTCACAGGCCATGACTATGAGGTTTCCACGCATTACCCAGCCGCCTAACTATTGTTAGTTAGGTACCCATTCGGAGCTGGGTGACTCAGGGACTCCCTAGGCCCCGGGAACAAATCCTTGCCTTCGCATGGATTCGAACTCGTGACCATCGGTACGGCAGTCGAGCGCGCTGCCACGCGACCACCGTGCCCCTGTGTACAAAGATGTTACATGTCTCTGAGCATAGAGCAAACATTTTGTTTTTATTTTAAATATGGGTCCTTTGATATCAAGTCTGGAACCCCTGCTAAAATACAGGAAGAACTACCGTATTTACTTGTTCTAAAGCCGACCTTTTTTTTTGTACAAAATCTGAGGGGAAAAGTTGGGGGGTCAGCTTACTAGCGGTTCATAAGTGATTGCTGCATGTACATTGAATATCAGTGTTGTTTTTGTAGATTGTCAAAGTCCTTTTCTACATTCTACAAGATTCGATAGCTCTACCAGAAGCTATAAAATATTATTAAATATCAGCATATACAAAATACTGATTTTTAAATTTTTTTTTTGTTTTTGCCGGCAATCCAGTAAATCTTTTCTGTATTTTTTTTGGCCTGCGCATATCCAAGGAATTTTGTTTAGGTGCAGACCCTGGATGTTAAATTTCCCAAAAATGTGGCCCTGAAAATTTTTACTTCAACAACCGCTGATTTATTAAAAACTATAATTAAAAATTGGAGAAAACAAGTTGAAAAGGTCTGCCCACTTACCAGAAACATTAGAGTGAACAAAAATGCAGAGAGATAGAAGACAAAGGCGTAGGCGTGTGGTATCTTGAGTGAGGCAAAAGCTGCCGGCATCTGCCACATGATCCTGTCGATTCCGGAAGAAACTGCAGATCAAATATAGGACTGTGTGTTAGAGCTGGGTGGTCAATATCAAAATGAACTGGTGATACTACGAAATACTTGTCAATTAATCAAAGATGTTCTTATAGGCCACACATTTTTCTGTGTTACCCAGTGAATGCTGAATAAACTAGGAAAACAATGGGTAACATCAAGCATGAACAAAATATGTATGATGTGGTACGAGATCAAAAATATGTATGTGGTACGAGATAAAAAATATGTATGATGTGGTACGGGATAAAAAAATATGTATGATGTGGTACGAGATAAAAAATATGTATTATGTGGTACGGGATAAAAAATATGTATTATGTGGTACGAGATAAAAAAATATGTATGTGGTACGAGATAAAAAATATGTATGATGTGGTACGAGATAAAAAATATGTATGATGTGGTACGAGATAAAAAATATGTATGTGGTACGAGATAAAAAAATATGTATGTGGTACGAGATAAAAAATATGTATGATGTGGTACAAGATAAAAAAATATGTATGATGTGGTACGAGATAAAAAATATGTATTATGTGGTACGGGATAAAAAATATGTATTATGTGGTACGAGATAAAAAATATGTATGTGGTACGAGATAAAAAATATGTATGATGTGGTACGAGATAAAAAATAAATATGATGTGGTACGAGATCAAAAATATGTATGATGTGGTACGAGATAAAAAATATGTATGTGGTACGAGATAAAAAATATGTATGATGTGGTACGAGATAAAAAATATGTATGATGTGGTACGGGATAAAAAAATATGTATGATTTGGTACGGAATAAAAAAATATGTATGATGGGGTACGGGATAAAAAATATGTATGATGTGGTACGGAATAAAAAATATGTATGATTTGGTACGGAATAAAAAAATATGTATGATGGGGTACGGGATAAAAGATATGTATGACGTGGTACAAGATAAAAAATATGTATGATGTGGTACGGGATACAAAAATATGTATGATGGGGTACGGGATAACAAATATGTATGATGGGGTACAAGATAAAAAATATGTATGATATGGTACGGGATAAAAAATATGTATGATATGGTACGGGATAAAAATATGTATTATGTGGTACGGGATAAAAAATATGTATGATGTGGTACGGGATAAAAAATATGTATGATGGGGTACGGGATAAAAAATATGTATGATGGGGTACGGGATAAAAAATATGTATGATGGGGTACGGGATAAAAAATATGTATTATGTGGTACGGGATAAAAAAGAAAGATTGATAAAAAGTCACAAGGAAGAAAAAACATAAAGAAAAAATACAATAGATGGGAAAAGACAAATAGTTTCAGTGACAGCTGATAGAGTTACAGTGACAGCTGATAGAGTTACAGAGACAGGTGATAGAGTTACAGAGACAGGTGATAGAGTTACAGAGACAGGTGATACAGTTACAGAGACAGCTGATAGAGTTACAGAGACAGCTGATAGAGTTACAGAGTCAGCTGATAGAGTTACAGAGACAGGTGATAGAGTTACAGAGTCAGGTGAAAGAATCACTCTGAGATATGTTACATTTGATGGCATCCTTGTACTTGGCATACAGGTTGCCCATGTAGGGGGCCATGGCCAGGTTGGGCAATTGGCTGACCAGCAGGAACATCACCAATAGCATGACCCAGGTCCTGGATGTGACAGAGAGTAACAAAAAGTCCATCACTGTCTCAAGTGTAACCCTACAGAGCCGTAGGGCTAGGCACAATACTTATAGATACATGTAACCCTACAGAACCGTAGGGCTAGGCACAATACTTATAGATACATGTAACCCTACAGAACCGTAGGGCTAGGCACAATACTTCACATAGATACAGAGGTTCTTAAACTTATTTCACCACAGTACCCGTTCTTGATGTCAAGACATTACCCACCCCAACATAGATACAGAGGTTCTTAAACTTATTTCACCACAGCACCCATCCTTGATGTCAAGGCATTACTCACCCTAACATAGAAACAGAGGTTCTTAAACTTATTTCACCACAGCACCCATCCTTGATGTCAAGACATTACTCACCCCAACATAGAAACAGGGGTTCTTAAACCTACTTCCCCACAGCACCCATCCTTGATGTCAAGACATTACTCACCCCAACATATCAAGAAATATATTTCCCACACATCCTACTATAAAAAATCTACTTTTTAAAAAAAAACTTAAAGTACTTGTTTTTTTATCCGACCACAAAAACATTTCGTTATCTTTCATATTATTTGTTAGCAAACAACTAGACACTTAGACTTCCACTAAATGTCTATACACTTCTTAGACTTCCACTAAATGTCTATACACTTCTTAGACTTCCACTAAATGTCTAACACTTCTTAGACTTCCACTTAATGTCTATACACTTCTTAGACTTCCACTAAATGTCTAACACTTCTAAGACTTCCACTAAATGTCTATACATTACTTAGACTTACACTAAATGTCTATACACTTCTAAAACGACTTCCACTAAATGTCTATACACTTCTAAAACGACTTCCACTAAATGTCTATACACTTCTTAGACTTCCACTAAATGTCTATACACTTCTTAGACTTCCACTAAATGTCTAACACTTCTTAGACTTCCACTAAATGTCTATACACTTCTTAGACTTCCACTAAATGTCTATACACTTCTTCCACTTACAACGATGAAGATTGTATAAATTGATATTAAAATCAATAATCTAGTTAAAATAAATTTTCATAATCCCTATAAGCAATTCTAATACAGTCATAAAATAAATAATAAGTAAAAAGATTGACTCAATTCACTACATTGACATTTGGCAAGAAAAAATCCGATTAAACCTGAAAACTAACTAAATGATCAATGAGAAGGAAGTAGGCTTTACAAAAATTAATTTGCTCCTTTACGTATTATCAATTGTAAACAAAAAGGTAATGTTGCATTTGTTATCACATAAAAAAAACAACAAGTAGCAAACTTAATTTACTGATTTTAATCTAGATTTCTTATCGTCTCCCAATCTTATAATAGCACTTTTTCAGTCCATGGCAGACAAGTTTAATAAGCCACCAGTACTAACGAGCAAGGGATTGTGTGGCTAGCACAATGCCCCGGGGGCCTTGCCAGTACTGAGGCTCGAACCCATGACTCGAGTTCTTGCCCCGGTTCGGCAGTCCAGCGCGCTACCACTTAGACCACACCGCCAGGGTTTTTTATTAGTCTTTCAATTTTTAGTTTTGGATGTTGATAGTGTGCTGGTATTCACGGTGTGTTAAAAAAAAAAAACCTGATTTCCTCACCTGATTGCCAGATGTCAGCGTACCAAAAGGTTTTAATGAGTATAATTTTATTGATTTTACCCCAATTTAACAAAATTTCTCTTTGTTTTGACTCAACAATCTGTAAGATGCCCAGTATCATTAGTGCATGTCAAATTTAAACAGACAGGTAAACTCACAAGTTGCGAATCTTCCTGCTCCGCCCACATAACTTTCCCATGGTGCAACAGATGGGCGTCCACATTGGAAAAGCGTGGATCAGGATCCTGAAGCCATCGATCCAGCTCTGTGCAAAAATATGTGCATGATGTTAGATATTTTCAACAAATACACATTTTGGTAGAAATACACTCAAAATTACATTAAAATTACATCCAATAAAATTACATCAAAACTTAATTACAGATTTTGTTCCATTTTAAAAAAAACATGAACTTGGTGTACAAAAACAGATCTATAGAAATTGAGCTAATTATTAATATACTAGGGTATCACCCGTCATAAATGACGGAAGTTTTAAAATTCAATATATTTCAGCTTCAATCTCTTAATTTTGAACAAATGTTCATCAGAAAAAAATCAATATATAAGCTATGGGCATTTTATGAAATTTTCAGTTTAATGACGTCATAAATCTAATTTATTTTATAAATTTTTGTCTTATTCATTTATTTCCAGTAACAATTTTAATCATTTTTGGTGCGCTGGTTTCTAAAATTAGTAGCGTCATCGGGACATAAATTGCAACTTATATATTTTTTTTGAGTATTTTTGGTGCGCAGCTATCTAAAAATAGTAGTGTGACAGAAGTTACATTGAGAATTATATATATTTGATTATTCCCCCGGCTGCCTACTGACAGATGGCTTGGATAAGACCAAAAGAAAAAGGTAAACACTGAAGGTATTTCTGTGGTCAGCCCCAATTTCCGTACAGGGAACATTACTTCAGACAGCAATGTTCCCTCTAAGGTTTGTTGGTCCATGAGCAAAGTAAAAAGAAACTTTCTTGTGCGAAGTTGCACACCATCCGTTTTTTGGTGCAAGATTTTAAAAATTTGCTGCGCAGTAGTTCAAAACTGCTGCATCAGATATCTGCGCAGCCCCCCCCCCTCCCAAGCTTCTTGTTTCTAGTTGTTAACACGCCATGAGTGTTTCTCTACCTGCACAATTCACGTGAATGTTGACATTATTAATTTATTACAGGTGTCTTTGGTTACCGTCTGGGTCTCCATCACTAGGACAACTGCAACTAAAATGCATCAACTGCACATACAGTCATGTCAATAACTGAGATGGCTACTTACTATCAATACGTTGCTTTCACTTTCTTTGAAGACATAGAGCTTCCTGAGGTAGCCGACAGAATGTGTGCTGTTGAGGTTATGGTACCCGTAGCCCAGCACCGTGAGCAGACAGGAGAGAGCTGCGGGACTTATTAAGAATAAAATCTGGGAGGAGAAAACGTACACACAAAATTAGGAATATGAATCATCCTGAAAGCTCTTTTAAACAAATGATCAAGTAAAGTTTGGTGTCTGATGGCCGAATTATCGCTCAACTAAATCCAATTTCAAGTCCTTCAATCCAACAGAATATTTTTCACACAGCTTACAAGTATACATGGCTTAAAGATGATCATATCCAAACTTTGGTGGTTTCATCTATCAAAATATCAAGTTCCCACCCACTGTACTTTGGAAACTAATATTAAGATTTCTAAGAATAAAAATATTCTGCAACCTTGATATTTTGTGTAAATGAATGATGATGAATTTTAATTTTTTTTTTGCCAATTGAAAGTGCTAATCAAATAAGGTTGTCAATTAAGCAAGCCAGCAGTATTCCAGCAGTTTCACTGCTAATGACCAATCTTCATTTACAGAACAATTTGAAGATATACTTCTTGAAAGAAACAAAAATTTAAATTAGGATGACCCATCTCACCCTGTCCTCTCTGATACCTAAGATCAGGTTGATAAGAGAAAATTCTGCACCTTAAATTAGCACTGAAAGATATGAACAGTTATCTACTTAGTGGTCCATACACTGTGGGAATTTCCAAGTTCCCATACCCATTGGTAAATTATGTAACATAAATTATCACTATTTAGTCACAAGGGAGTGAAATGATTTTTAAATTCGGTGGTGGTTGGGAGGAGGGAGGAGGGGGGTGCTTTAACTTCTTTACTTATGAGCTCAAAATGAATTTGTACAATGTAATAACAAGAAAACGTTTCCATTTATCTGAATAATCATTTTAAAATTTTGGTTCAGTAAAGACTTACATGACTAGGTTACAGCAAGGACTTATATAACTAGGTTACAGCAAGGACTAGAATGCTTGGGTTAATGGACTCACCCATCAAGGGTCAATACTAGAATGCTTGGGTTAATGGACTCACCCACCAAGGGTCAATACTAGAATGCTTGGGTTAATGGACTCACCCCTCAAGGGTCAATACTAGAATGCTTGGGTTAATGGACTCACCCCTCAAGGGGTCAGAAAGAAAGTTTGGGGTTAATGGACTAACCCATCAAAGGTCAATACTAGAATGCTTGGGTTAATGGACTCACCCATCCGCAGACTCTGGCACCAAAGCCAACAAAGAGCGTAACAAGGACCCAGACGATGGCTAGTGTTACGGGCATCAGGGAGATCTCAGCCTTACGGGCCAGGTCTGTGAAGTGCCACTGTGGAAAGCCATCGATGCTCTCTATCCCGCTGGACAGCTGGAGGAACTCTCGTCTGTGAGGAGGGAAAATAGTAAAAGTAAATATGAACTTAGAATTTATATCAAAAGTAAATATGAATTAGAATTCATAATAAAATTAATTATCAGTATAGAATGCATATTGAAGTATTAATTTAATTAAATTTCTTTGTTTCACAAATATGGCTTTCTCTGGAATGCGAGTAATATTTTTACCAATATATTATTTAAGATTGCCACAATCTACTGTCTAATCTACTACATTCTGAGGAGGCTCATTTAGTCCCTGTCTAATCTACTACATTCTGAGGAGGTTCATTTATTGCCTGTCTAATCTACTACATTCTGCGGAGGCTCATTTATTCCGTCTAATCTACTACATTCTGCGGAGGCTCATTTAGTCCCTGTCTAATCTACTACATTCTGGGAATACTCATGAGGTCTCTGTATAATCTATTACATTCTGGGAATACTCATGAGGTCTCTGTATAATCTACTACATTCTGGGAATACTCATGAGGTCTCTGTATAATCTACTACATTCTGGGAATACTCATGAGGTCTCTGTATAATCTACTACAGATGCTCCTTCTATACAGAAGAGTATTTCTAGGTTTACCCACTTGTAAAAGATCTCCTCTGGCCTGTGTAATGTGATCCCTTCACCAGCAAATGATCTGATTACAAAAAGAAACAAATTTAATCTTTATTTTTTGACAGCATAATTTCTTTCTCTTATTAATCTTTTTTTTTTTTCATTTAAAGACCTTGCTTGAATTCATTTAAATGTACTTAGCTGCCATGGAAATAAAGTCCAGGAAGCATAATTATTTAATTATTTTATTTTTTGAGGAGAGAAATACATTTTCTGTTTAAACACAGACCAACATTAGCAATATTCAATCCATAGTATTAGACAAATATGATAGTTTTTAGTTACTCTTTAAATTTCCCTACTTATTAGTTTTAGGCAAATGTGGCAGTTAATCTTTTCATTGCTACATTTCATAGTTTTAGGAAAATTAGATAGTCACTCTGTTAAATGCTAGATTTAATAGTTTTAGGAAAGTTAGATGGTAACTCTTTTAAATGCTGGATTTAATAGTTTTAGACAAATACAATAGTTACTCTTTTAATTGCTACATTTAATAGTTTAGACAAATAAGATTGTTACTCTTTGTCAAAATTCTCCGTGCACTTCTCATTTTGTAGAGTTTTGTGTTGGACGAAGGAACATGTTCCCCAGGTGTAGTCTTCTTTGGAGATGGCGATGAATGCATAGGTTCCCAGCTGGGCCACCATCGGAGCCAGGGAGGAGACGAAGAGCAAGAGGTCAATGAGGGCAGCTATACCAACACCTGCAACGTGAGTCAGTGGTGACATGTGAGTCAGTGGGACATTGGTGGTGACATGTGAGTCAGTGGGAAATTTGTGGTGACACGTGGGTCAGTGGTGACACATGAGTCAGTGGGACATTTGGGGTGACACGTGAGTCAATGGTGACACGTGAGTCAGTGGGACATTGGTGGTGACATGTGAGTCAGTGGGACATTGGTGGTGACATGTGGGTCAGTGGTGACACGTGGGTCAGTGGTGAGACGTGAGTCAGTGGTGACACGTGAGTCAGTGGTGACACGTGAGTCAGTGGTGACACGTGAGTCAGTGGGACATTGGTAGTGACATGTGGGTCAGTGGTGAGACGTGGGTCAGTGGTGAGACGTGAATCAGTGGGACATTCATGGTGACACGTGAGTAAGTGGGACATTTGTGGTGACACGTGGGTCAGTGGTGACACGAGAGTCAGTGGGACATTTGTCGTGACACGTGGGTCAGTGATGAAATGAGAGTCAGTGAGACATTGGTGGTGACACGTGAGTAAGTGGGACATTTGTGGTGACATTTAAGTCAGTGGGGAAAGGGTGGTGACATGTGAGTCAATGGGACATTTGTGGGTACATGTGAGTCAATGGGACATTTGTGGAGACACGTGAGTCAGTGGGACATTGGTGGTGACACATGAGTCAGTAGTGACATGTGAGTCAGTGGGACATTTGTTGTGACACGTGGGTCAGTGGTGACACGAGAGTCAGTGGGACATTGGTGGAGACTCGGGAGTCAGAAGTTTCCATTGAGTCAGTGGGACGTTTGTGGTGACACGTGAGTCAGTGGGACATTGGTGGTGACACGTGGGTCAGTGATGACACGTTAGTAAGTGGGACATTGGTGGTGACAGCTGAGTCAGTGGTGACATGTGAGTCAGTGGGACATTGGTGGTGACATGTGAGTCAGTGGGACATTGGTGGTGACACGTGAGTCAGTGGCACCTTGGTGGTGACATGTGAATCAGTGGTCAAACGTGAGTCAGTGGGACATTAGTGGTGACACGTGAGTCAGTGGGACATTAGTGGTGACACGTGAGTCAGTGGGACATTTGTGGTGACAAGTGAGTCAGTGGGACATTTGTGGTGACAAGTGAGTCAGTGGAACATTTGTGGTGACATGTGAGTCAGTGGGACATTGGTGGTGACATGTGAGTCAGTGGTGACACGTGAGTCAGTGGGACACTGGTGGTGACATGTGAGTCAGTGGGACATTAGTGGTGACATGTGAGTCAGTGGGACATTAGTGGTGACACGTGGGTAAGTGGTGACACGTGGGTCAGTGGTGAGACGTAAGTCAGTGGGACATTCATGGTGACACGTGAGTAAGTGGGACATTTGTGGTGACACATGGGTCAGTGGTGACACAAGAGTCAGTGGGACATTTGTGGTGACACATGAGTTAGTGGTGACACGTGAGTCAGTGGGACATTTGTGGTGACACGTGGGTCAGTGGTGACACGAGAGTCAGTGGTGACACGTGAGTCAGTGGTGACACGTGAGTCAGTGGTGACACGTGACTCAGTGGTGACATGTGAGTCAGTGGGACATTGGTGGTGACAGCTGAGTCAGTGGGACGTTTATGGTGACACGTGAGTCGGTGGGACATTGGTGGTGACACATGAGTCAGTAGTGACATGTGAGTCAGTGGGACATTTGTTGTGACACGTGGGTCAGTGGTGACACGAGAGTCAGTGGGACATTGGTGGTGACACATGAGTCAGTGGTGACACGTGAGTCAGTGGGACATTTGTGGTGACACGTGGGTCAGTGGTGACACGAGAGTCCGTTGGACATTGGTGGTGACACATGAGTCAGTGGTGACACGTGAGTAAGTGGGATATTTGTGGTGACATTTAAGTCAGTGGGGAAAGGGTGGTGACATGTGAGTCAATGGGACATTTGTGGGTACATGTGAGTCAGTGGGACATTTGTGGAGACTCGTGAGTCAGAAGTGACCATTGAGTCAGTGGGACGTTTGTGGTGACACGTGAGTCAGTGGGACATTGGTGGTGACACGTGGGTCAGTGATGACACTTAGTAAGTGGGACATTGGTGGTGACAGCTGAGTCAGTGGTGACATGTGAGTCAGTGGGACATTGGTGGTGACATGTGAGTCAGTGGGACATTGGTGGTGACACGTGAGTCAGTGGCACCTTGGTGGTGACATGTGAGTCAGTGGTCACACGTGAGTCAGTGGGACATAAGTGGTGACACGTAAGACAGTGGGACATTTGTGGTGACATGTGAGTCAGTGGGACATTAGTGGTGACACGTGAGCCAGTGGGACATTTGTGGTGACAAGTGAGTCAGTGGGATATTTGTGGTGACAAGTGAGTCAGTGGGACATTTGTGGTGACATGTGAGTCAGTGGGACATTGGTGGTGACATGTGAGTCAGTGGTGACACGTGAGTCAGTGGGACACTGGTGGTGACATGTGAGTCAGTGGGACATTAGTGGTGACATGTGAGTCAGTGGGACATTAGTGGTGACACGTGGGTCAGTGGTGACACGTGGGTCAGTGGTGACACGTGAGTCAGTGGTGACAAGTGAGTCAGTGGTGACACGTGAGTCAGTGGTGACACGTGACTCAGTGGTGACACGTGAGTCAGTGGGACATTTGTGGTGACACATGAGTCAGTAGTGACATGTGAGTCAGTGGGACATTTGTGGTGACACGTGGGTCAGTGGTGACACGAGAGTCAGTGGTGACACGTGAGTCAGTGGTGACAAGTGAGTCAGTGGTGACACGTGAGTCAGTGGTGACACGTGACTCAGTGGTGACACGTGAGTCAGTGGGACATTGGTGGTGACACATGAGTCAGTAGTGACATGTGAGTCAGTGGGACTTTGTTGTGACACGTGGGTCAGTGGTGACACGAGAGTCAGTGGGACATTGGTGGTGACACATGAGTCAGTGGTGACACGTGAGTCAGTGGGACATATGTGGTGACACGTGGGTCAGTGGTGACACGAGAGTCAGTGGGACATTGGTGGTGACACATGAGTCAGTGGTGACACGTGAGTAAGTGGGACATTTGTGGTGACATTTAAGTCAGTGGGGAAAGGGTGGTGACATGTGAGTCAATGGGACATTTGTGGGTACATGTGAGTCAGTGGGACATTTGTGGAGACTCGGGAGTCAGAAGTTTCCATTGAGTCAGTGGGACGTTTGTGGTGACACGTGAGTCAGTGGGACATTGGTGGTGACACGTGGGTCAGTGATGACACGTGAGTAAGTGGGACATTGGTGGTGACAGCTGAGTCAGTGGTGACATGTGAGTCAGTGGTGACATGTGAGTCAGTGGGACATTGGTGGTGACATGTGAGTCAGTGGGACATTGGTGGTGACATGTGAGTCAGTGGGACATTGGTGGTGACACGTGAGTCAGTGGCACCTTGGTGGTGACACGTGAGTCAGTGGGACATTTGTGGTGACATGTGAGTCAGTGGGACATTAGTGGTGACACGTGAGTCAGTGGGACATTAGTGGTGACACGTGAGTCAGTGGGACATTTGTGGTGACAAGTGAGTCAGTGGGACATTTGTGGTGACAAGTGAGTCAGTGGGATATTTGTGGTGACATGTGAGTCAGTGGGACATTGGTGGTGACATGTGAGTCAGTGGTGACACGCGAGTCAGTGGGACACTGGTGGTGACATGTGAGTCAGTGGGACATTAGTGGTGACATGTGAGTCAGTGGCACCTTGGTGGTGACACGTGAGTCAGTGGCACCTTGGTGGTGACATGTGAGTCAGTGGTCACACGTGAGTCAGTGGGACATTAGTGGTTACACGTGAGTCAGTGGGACATTAGTGGTGACATGTGAGTCAGTGGCACCTCGGTGGTGACATTTAAGTCAGTGGGACATTGGTGGTGATATGTGAGTGAGTGGGACATTTGTGGTGACATGTGAGTCAGTGGACATTGGTGGTGACTCGTGAGTCAGTGGGACATTTGTGGTGACATGTGAGTCAAAGAGGGGAAGATGAGACGGATAGGTTAAATGGGAGAAATCAAAGTCAGGATAAGAAGTGGTTTAAAATGTCAAATGACTTAAGAGTGTTAGATTGGAGGACTTGATGTAAGAGGATCATGCAGTTGACCTTCCTGGTTCAATGAACATGTCTATTTTTAGTGTTATTTTATGAGGGCTGTAAAGAGAGAGAGTAAAATAAAAACACAAATGTATTCTTTAAGTATTCATGTCCATAATTAAATTTTTTTTATATTTATATTGCCTTTTTTTTATTACTAGAGTGGAATTCTCAAACAGCGTTTCTAACCTTTTTCAAGTTTTATTCTTTAACAGTTGGTCTTACATTTTTTTAGTTTTATTCAAAAACAGTCGTTCTAATCTTTTTCAAGTTTTATTCTCAAACAGTGAGGCTAAGATTTTCTTAGTTTTATTCACAAACAGTGGTTCTAACATTTTTTAGGTTTCATTCACAAGCAGTCATTCTAATATTTTTAAAGTTAATTTTCTCAAACAGAAATTCTAACCTTTTTTCAAGTTTTATTCACAAATAGTGGTTCTAATCTTTTTCAACTGTTATTTACTACCAGTGGTTCTGACATTTTTCAAGTTTTTTTTTTCTCAAAAAGTGACTATTTTCCCAACACATTGACGCTCTACTTCCTTATTTAAATGAAATATCAATAATTAAAAGCTCCACTCGTAACTACCGAACGACCCACTCACCTTTCCAAAAGGGAAAGAACAGTGAGAAGACCCCCACAACTCCCTTCTGTAGGTA
This sequence comes from Radix auricularia, assembly GCA_002072015.1. NCBI lineage: Eukaryota > Metazoa > Mollusca > Gastropoda > Lymnaeidae > Radix > Radix auricularia. The sequence goes on along the minus strand of MUZC01004650.1, from coordinate 160,899 downwards.
GCCTCCGAGCTTGAGCTGCACAAAGACTGCTGGGACCGCCAGGATGATGAGGGGGACGTACACGGCTACCACTGTGAGGCCCCCTGAGGAACAGAAGAGCACAATCAATGACACCACAAGGCTAGGCGTTGGAGAAATTATCGTGATAACTCTTTTAATCAAACTTGATGAAGGGGATTACTGGGAAAGGCATGGATTGCACACTAGACAACAATGTTCCCTCTAAGCTGCGCAGCTATCTTCCTGATGAATGATATGCAGCAAAGTTTGATGAGGATATTAACAGTTTGTTTGTGGGATGTATAGTTCTTTATAGATGTTACACAGCTCTGCACACTAGTTTATTTATTTTCTTTTGCAGATGAAACAAAGGGAGGGAACATTATTTGACAAGAGGACTATCTTGTTCTGTTTTTTGCATCACTTTCAACATTTTTGACTGTCAAAAAAAAGTGTGTGTGGGGAGGGGGGGACATGACCAATGTTCCAGTAAATAATTAATATCTGCGGCTGCGCAGTCATGCTCCAGACCTTATTTCGGTCCCTTAAAGCAGTGACCAGAGACCCAATGAGGTCCCTTAAAGCAGTGACCAGAGACCCAATGAGGTCCCTTAAAGCAGTGACCAGAGACCCAATGAAGTTCCTTAAAGCAGTGACCAGAGACCCAATGAAGTTCCTTAAAGCAGTGACCAGAGACCCAATGAAGTTTCTTAAAGCAGTGACCAGAGACTCAATGAGGTCCCTTAAAGCAGTGACCAGAGACCCAATGAGGTCCCTTAAAGCAGTGACCAGAGACCCAATGAGGTCCCTTAAAGCGGTGACCAGAGACCCAATGAGGTCCCTTAAAGCAGTGACCAGAGGCCCAATGAAGTTCCTTAAAGCAGTGACCAGAGACCCAATGAGGTCCCTTAAAGCAGTGACCCAATGAAGTCCCTTAAAGCAGTGACCAGAGACCCAATGAGGTCCCTTAAAGCCGTGACCAGAGACCCAATGAGGTCCCTTAAAGCAGTGACCAGAGACCCAATGAAGTTTCTTAAAGCAGTGACCAGAGACCCAATGAGGTCCCTTAAGGCGGTGACCAGAGACCCAATGAGGTGTTTTTAATTGCACCAGTCAGATATTATTGAGTAGCTAACATTTAACAAATAGCTGTGTAAGTAAGGCACATGAAAATGAACTAGAGACACAGATTATGTAACAAATAGCTGTGTAAGTAAGGCACATGAAAATGAACTAGAGACACAGACTATGTAACAAAAGTTAAACATTAACGTAGGACAGGATGTGTGATTTCCTATACCTTTAAATATAAATACTAGAAGCAAATAATCATGCAGGGGAGACCAGCGTACATTTGAGCTAAGTTAGATCAATGTAAAATGAAAGTGTTTTTTTTTTTTAGTTATGCCGTTAACCTTGATATAACCTTTAACCTACCTTTCCCAAAAAGGTATCTTTAAAAAAAAAAATCATGTTAAGCCTGGTCCCTATTGGAATTCAGGACGTGTTAGCGCATTTTCGTATTATGTATCAGTACTTATGTTAGATATCAGAATTATGTAGTTATCAGTAATTGTGTTTAGATTTTAGACATATTTTTATGAATTTTCTTGTGTAATGAATATACCTGACATTTTTTTAATTTAAAAGTCATTTCTTTACATTTTAAAAAAATGTATTTTCTCTTTAATCTAACTACAAGTCACCACAAATGATGACGTAAAACTCTCTAAACTTTTACACATATTCTAATGACGTCAACTAAAAAAAAACAACTAATTCTTTTGCACCCTTTCGCACCACTCTTCAATGCCTGAAGCATTATGCATTCGACTTCCGGCAATGGCGGCCGTTCCCTGCGCTAGTGTTACCTCTCGATTCGAAATATTTTTTGGTAGTTTTAACGGGGTTTTTTAACGGATCGAGTAACTGAGTGTTGATGCACAAATGGCAGGTCAGGACATACAAAAAACATATATACCTCATGGGTCTAGGACTTATGGATGCTGAGATCAAGGGTGATGACGGACGGACGGACGGACGGACAAAACGGGTGCAATAGCGCATTCGACTTCTCGAAAATGCGCTAAAAATATAAAAAAAAAGATTCATCACTTTTTTTGCCTGCTTAGGTTTGTGTCTGTCCATGTGAGAAAAATTTGTTAAAACCCAAAGCCATCAATTTCATTGTTTTCATATGTCCTGAAAGAACATGAAGCATGACAAAGCCCATCTTCAAATGACAGAAGCATTAGCATGTCATCATGACAAGATTAAAATTAAAGCCAAGTAAAACTGTTAGCCCTAGAAACCTACTGCGGTGTGCTGCTAGTGTCTCTGATGTGACACAGATCTTTTGTGGGATGGTCTGCTTTATTCATCACCTTCTCTTACCAGCTGACAGACATTAGGTGGGATGGTCTGCTCCATTCATCACCTTCTCTTACCAGCTGACAGACAGTAGGTGGGATGGTCTGCTCCATTCATCACCTTCTCTTACCAGCTGACAGACATTGGGTGGGATGGTCTGCTCCATTCATCACCTTCTCTTACCAGCTGACAGACATTAGGTGGGATGGTCTGCTCCATTCATCACCTTCTCTTACCAGCTGACAGACATTAATTAGTGTGATAGTCAGAACCCAAAGTCTCAGTAAATAGGTTATCTAGGAGTAATATTAACAGGCACTTATAATAAAAACAATGATGGAAATATTCTCTGGGTAGCTAAGTCAATAGTGCGCTCGCCTCACAAGCTGAGGGGCGTGGGATCGAGCCCACGTAAAAGCCACTATGAAAAAGTTGAGCAATGACTAACGCTAAGAAAGTCCTCCGCTGACCTGGAGAGGGATGGGCGCCGCCAGTGTCTAGCAAGCCCGAGAATGTTCTAATGGAAACATTAGAACCCCTTACGACATCAAAAAAAGAGGTTATGGGACTAAAAAATAATAATAATAAAGCCATATAAGAAAATAGTAACAACAATGATGGAAATATTCTCTGTGTGGCCATAGAAGAGGATAGCTTGGGAGCATCTTTGTTGTTTTTTCTCCAGGGCTTCTCAAAGTTTTAGACTTTCTTGGATTCTTTGGATTTCACCGCAGCTAAGTTTCTTAATTTTATTTTTTATTTTTATTTTCGTTTTATTTGTGTATTGTGTGTTTGTTGAAAAAAGGCTCTTTGCCGAAACGTTCGCTGTTTTGTTATGTCCGGTCAGGCCAACCCTTACCTTGTTTACTTCTTTTCCATTTAATTTAGTACAAAGACCAGCCTTTGATGTTTGTCGAGCAAAACTGTGATTGTGACTGCACAATGAACAAAATATAACTGACCCCCGTTGTTAAATTATTTTCGTAAAATATTTGAGACTCAATTAAGCTGAGAGAGAGAGAGAGAGAGAGAGAGAGAGAGAGAGAGAGAGAGAGAGAGACGATCTTAACCGGCAAGGGGAATGGAGACTCACAATACAGGTGTGACATGGGGAATGGAGACTCACAATACAGGTGTGACATGGGGAATGGAGACTCACAATACAGGTAAAATGACCAATGGTCACTCTAAGGTTTGTTGGTCTGTGTGCAAAGTAAAAAATCTTGAGTGCAAAGTTGCGCAGCATCCATTTTTTTGCAATATTTTATTAAATTTGCTGCGAGGTAATTCTTAACTGCTACCCAACGTCGGTCAGATATCTGTGCGGTTGGGCAGCTTAAAGGAAATATTGATGATGACCAACGTTTTAGATAGTTACTCACCATGAGGGGAATACAGGAATGATAAGAAACATGTGTATGAGCAGATGGCAATAAACTGAAACACGTTCCACGGAGGGATGTCTATGCTCATCTTGGTGCCGGTCTGGATCTGCGGATGATGTCTGGCTGAAGATCAAGGTCGATTTTAGGTTTTCGTGCTAGGATTTTTTTTATTTCGATGTTAGATTCCGGCTAGCTGCAGATGGTGACTATGTGACGACTGGCTTGTGATGATGGCTATGTGAAGCCGGCTTGTGGCGATGGCTATGTGACGGCTGGCTTGTGGCAATGGCTATGTGACGGCTGGCTTGTGACAATGGCTATGTGAAGGCTGGCTTGTGGTGATGGCTATGTGAGGGCCAGCTTGTGATGATGGCTATGTGACGGCTGGCTTGTGACGATGGCTGCCAAGTTACAGGGGACTAAAATCATCCCCTTACGATAGAAATAATCCGGAGCCTTTGGTAATGAGTCCACACACAAACACACAAAGCTGAACACTTTTATCAATTAAACTTAACAAACAGCCTGCTTCTGCAGTTTTTCTTTTAAAAAATAAAACTATGTGCTGAATATTATATCAAGTGGATGAAATTCCAAGGGAAGTAATTTAAGTGTCAGAAAACAATAATAAAGAACAGTTCAACACTTGAATAGTCAAGAAATTAAACAATTACAAAATTAAACCGGAAGTAACAACAAAACTAATTAGGTCATTAATGAGAGATTAATCATGAAAATTTACTGAGTAACTTATGTATAAATAAAATTATTATACAGAGAAGGAATGAAGGAAATGTGTTTTCGTTGATCAATAAATAAAAAAAATTTCACTTGAGCAAAGATTTATATAAATAAACTGAGACAGTTGCTTGTTTTCAAAAAGACGGTGTACGTAAGGGAGGCAATTTCTTTAATCCAAGTGAGTTGGTGGTTTGAATGCCATCATCAGAGCAAGAGTTACTGTCCATGTTGTCCCCAAATGGTCACTGGTCCAGATGACTGGACTCTTGGAATCGAAGTCCAGTGTGTATCCCAGTGCACGTTAGGGCTGTCTGAGAGAGGTGGACTGAGTTCCTTTGCAGGGGGAAGCTGGTTTGAATGGCAAACTTTCCACCTTCGACTTTGGTATTGTAGCCAAGAGCGAGGTGATCTCTGGATGAAGCACAAATGTCTCATCTGGTGTCATGCTGGCTGTGCAGCTGGATCACTGTGTCCAAAGAGGCATGTGACGACTCAATAACAGAGTTCATGGCCTGTTGAGGAAGATAAAATAAAAGCGTTTTGATTGGTGGGGTCAAGGGTCAAGAGGTGTAGTGAATAGTATTGATGGGGTCAAGAGGTGTGATGAATAGGATTGGTGAGGTCAATGTGTGTGGTGAATAGGATTGGTCAAGAGGTGTGGTGAATAGGATTGGTGAGGTCAAGATGTGTGGTGAATAGGATTGGTCAAGATGTGTGGTGAATAGGATTGGTCAAGAGGTGTGGTGAATAGGATTGGTGAGGTCAAGAGGTGTGATGAATAGGTTTGGTGAGGTCAATAGGTGTGGTGAATAGGATTGGTGAGGTCAAGAGGTGTGGTGAATAGGATTGGTGAGGTCAAGGGGTGTGGTGAATAGGATTGGTCAAGAGGTGTGGTGAATAGGATTGGTCAAGAGGTGTGGTGAATAGGATTGGTGAGGTCAAGATGTGTGGTTAATAGGATTGGTGGGGTCAAGAGGTGTGGTGAATAGGATTGGTGGGGTCAAGAGGTGTAGTGAATAGGATTGGTGGGGTCAAGAGGTGTGGTGAATAGGATTGGTGAAGTCAAGTGCCCCATTGTGAACATAGAAGAAGCGGCAGTTTAGCCACCGTGTGGCCTATACAAATTCACAATAACTCCTAGCCTTAAGGATTCCTTCTGTTCAGCCTACCAGACTGTAAGCAAATACAATACTCAAATCCTTTTTCACTAAAAAAAAAGTCGTTAAGTTTTAATCACAGCTGAATCTATTTTCTCAAGTATCTCATATCTATAGATCAGTATTATTAGCACTTGGACATACAAGAACATCACAGATCAGTATTAGCACTTGGACATACAAGTACATCACATATAGTATTAGCACTTGGAAATACAAGAACATCACAGATCAGTATTAGCACTTGGACATACAAGTACATCACAGATAGTATTAGCACTTGGAAATACAAGAACATCACAGATCAGTATTAGCACTTGGACATACAAGTACATCACATATAGTATTAGCACTTGGAAATACAAGAACATCACAGATCAGTATTAGCTCTTGGACATACAAGAACATCACAGATCAGTATTAGCACTTGGACATACAAGAACATCACAGATCAGTATTAGCACTTGGACATACAAGAACATCACAGATCAGTATTAGCACTTGGACATACATGTACATCACAGATCAGTATTAGCACTTGGACATACAAGAACATAACAGATCAGTATTAGCACTTGGACATACAAGAACATAACAGATCAGTATTAGCACTTGGACATACAAGAACATCACAGATCAGTATTAGCACTTGGAAATACAAGTACAAGAACATCAGAGATCAGTATTAGCACTTGGACCTACAAGAACATCGGATGTGTGTTTTTGGCCTATCATTATAACTATCTTTAAATCATTACATTAGCATCACCTAACAGGCATACACCCTCAAATATTACTTACCGGCCTACTCTTTAGTTTTCTAGTCTGATCTGAAACACACCAACACATTTCTCTCAAACAACATTAACTCTAACTCTAACACCCCCCCCCCCCAAAAAAAAAAAAAAGACAGCAACGTCACGTAAACATGTGCTGTCGGCACACCATTAATCTACCATCAGAGATGACTCAATAGATGCAAGCATACCAGCAAGGAGTTGCACTCTGACAATAGACGACCAGTGGTAATGGTGACAATGACATCTCTGTCAACAGCCTCATATACAGACCACGTCCGCCTAGAATATGGTACAAATAGGCGCATCGCACCACACAACAATTGATGGCCTTGTGTACGTGCTGATTAAGTGGTTTATTTCGTCTAACAGGAACTCGAACTGCGGGGTTGTGATCAATCTCCAGATATATGTGTGTTTGTAAGTGCGTAAATAAAGGTTGGCACACTCACGCGATCTACATGCAAGTGACCCTGAAGGTTGGAAGACCTCGGGTGACACACTTACTTAAAAGGGCGGCTCACTGCCGTGACCTAATTTAAGGTTGACACGCTGATGTGACCTACTTTAATGTTGACACTGACGTGACCTAATAGGGGACCTTTATTAAGGGAAACACAACTCGCATGACTTGCAGGGAGGTCGGTACGCCCATCTGACCTACTAAAATGTTGACACACTAACTTGAACTCCATGAAGGTTGACCTACTCATGTGACCTATACTAAGTGTTGCGTGATGTATAATGTAATATTATGTTTAGGTAGGTGCGATCCATAACTTTCTTTTTTTTATCTACTAACATGGCAAGTCAAAGTTAATTTACAATCTCTATATAATCAGTTATTGGCCAAACTCTGTGATTTAAAAAAATAATCATAATAATTTGACGATTTTATAGGCTTGGCGCATTAGTAATTAGTTCCATTTCTGGACGATGAAAGACAGTCGCAAGGGTATGGGCGGTTGCAAAGTTTTAAGTGTTTGCAAGGGTCTGGGCGGTTTGCAAGTGTCTTGACTGCCATTTAGCCGTGACTGGTCAAATCATGAGTAAAATTCGGGCCAGCAAATTATGTTGGGGTAACTATTTTCAATGTATGAGGACCGCTAACAATATGTCTTCAGACATGTTCAGGCCATGGCGACGGTATGTACTGAAAACTGAACCAACGGAAACAAAAATGTGAAGTCCTGGAAGGGGGGGGGGGAGATTTTCTCTGGTCCCTTTCCCCACTAGAGAGCAACTTTATGCGCGTATAGCAATATTTTTGGCCCAACAGCGAGACTGGAGACATCCTCTATATAGAGACGTGTCTCTCAGGGAAATTTAATTTAAATTACTGAAAGTTGAAAAGAATTTTAAAGGGAAATAATTTTCAAGGGAGCTAAAAATGATAAATAAATAAAAAAAATAATAAAAACTAGTTATTAATGACATAACTATTTTATTTTAAACTGATTACATCTATAAAAAAAAATAGTTATGGAAAAGACGTAAACAAGATAAGGGTTAGCCTGACTGGGCGTTACAAAACAGCGAACGTTTCGGCAAAGAGCCTTTTTCAACGGACATATAATACACAAATAAAACGGATACAAAAAATAAAAACTTAGCTGCGGTGAAATCCAAAGAGTCAATGAAACTCAATTACATCTATAATTTCCAACACGAACGCATAGTTATTTAATTGTGCAATATTATTCAGAGAAAACATTCAAAATTTACTTTCATTTTTTAACTGATCGGCGTTTCCCTGGATCGAACGTAGATATTTCTCTCTCAATTTATGACGTATAAATGCAATATTAAGCCATCATGGCTTAAATTATTATGTTTTTACTAGGTCTGCGGAAATTATCAATTAATTTCACGATTAATCGGTAAAAATGTATTGATTAAAATTATTTTAATCGATAAAATAGCGATTATAACTATGGTACATACCTTAAATATCTGTACCGATTTTTAAAAAATCATTAATTATTAATAAATAGTTTGTTGTTTTACGAACAAACATCTCCATTTTAAAAAAAAAGATTGTTAAAGTGTAAACTTTAAAATAACCTTTTTCAATAAGGAAAATTATATTTTAAAAAATTAAACTTTATTTTACTTTATTAACAATAGCAAAATTTAAATTCATTGACATTATATTGAGCTACTTATATTTAAATCAAAACATGTCAATTGCCTGTTTTTGATACTTCAAGTACTTCCCTTGAAATTTTCAAATTTATGACGTCATACATCTTTTTTTATCTTTAATCAAAATTATCGATTAATTATTCGGTAATTCTTCAAAAGTTAACGATTAAATTTAAATTAATCGATACCAGCCCTAGTTTTTACATTATTTACCGTCTTCTACACACCTCTACACCACCCTATACTCCACTGATGCCAGATGACCAACAAGCAACACCCCCCTACTCCACTGATGCCAGTTGACCAACAAGCAACACCCCCCTACTCCACTGATGCCAGTTGACCAACAAGCAACACCCCCCTACTCCACTGATGCCAGATGACCAACAAGCAACACGCCTCCCCTAAAGTCCTGCACTCCTTCGCCCTCCTCTCCCCAACCCAACCTCTTTGATGGTTGTTGCTAGGCGCCCCGCCCCACCCCCTGTGTGACATGGGGAATGGAGACTCACAATACAGGTAAAATGACCAATGGNCTCTCTCTCTCTCTCTCTCTCTCTCTCTCGCCCTCCCTCCCCCCTCTCTCTTTATTTCTGTGTGTTCCCACCATCGATTTCTACGACACTACCGATGGCGCGCATGGTATCGGGAATTTCCACAACACGCCAACGATGACGGAATTAAATTTGATGACACCAGACGGGGGGACCATAGCTCGACATAACCCGACCATTAGCATCCAGTGTTAGTGGGGATTTTTTTTCTAGGGTGCGGGGATAGGGAGATTTGTTACTACGACTAAACAGACATTACATTTCTTGGTCCCCCCCTACCTGGTCGGTAATGTTATTTTGGGTAAATAGCCGCCCACAGCTGAAAGGATTAATCCGAAAATGGATGTTTCCGCCTTATATAAATATTTCTAAAAATGTGGTTCCAATCCTATATGACGGGGTGTGGACCTAGCGATCGTAGAAGTTTCTTACGACATTCATGGAAATAAACAACGCTAGGGATACAGCGATCTAGACCAGTGGCGTAGCGAAAGGGGGGCAGGGGTGGACATGTCCCCGGGCGCCAAGCTACAGCGAAGCCAAAATGACGCCTACGTCACATTATAAAAAGTGAAAGGGTAAGATATCGATAGAACCGGGGGGGGGGGGGGGGGGGGG
>MUZC01004650.1:115457-134069 GCA_002072015.1 Radix auricularia | reverse complement strand
GGGGGCGGGGGGGTCGGGGTAGTTCAAAAAATATCCGAGGGACCGCGATCAGTTGTCAACAACCGAGAGTTAGTGTGTGGCCCGCCCCGTCATGGGAACCCAGTATTGATTTTGTCGTCCTCTCAGCCCCAGGCACATTCACATAGGTTTCATCACAGTGGCCGAGACGAGATTTTAAAAAACTAAAATGTAATAAAACAACAAAAAAAACTAAGGGAAAAGACTGATAAACTGTTGGGTTTTTAACTGATTACAGTAAAAGCTTCGAGATAGAGTATGAGAGCCACAAAACGAGAGGCTGTAATGATGTCCACACCCCCACCCCCTTTCGATTTAACAATGACATCAGAAAATGTCAAGGACATTCCTAAAAAAAAAAAAAATCGACGCCAGAATTTTTTTCACTGGAAAACAAATCTGCCTCTCTTTTCAAAAAAATATGGAGATTATGTGTGTTATGTGGGGAAAGATGTGTGTTAACAGTTTAGAGAGTAGTGAAGTGTCATTGAGTACGGGTTATTTGTGAGTGTAAAGTGTGAACATTGAGTGTGAGTAAAGTGTGTATTGTGTCGTGTGTCTACACTGATTATTGTATGTTTGGCGGGATTAGGTGAGTGTAAATAGGGTATAGCGTAAGTAAATGAGTGATTGTGAGTAAAGTTGGGCTTGCGCGTGATTAAATTGGGGATTGTGTGTGTAAACTTGAGGTTGAGTGTGTAAAATGGGAATTATGTGTGTAAATTGGGGGTTGTATGTGTTAATTAGGATTGTGTGTGAAAATTGGGGATAGTGTGTGTAAATTGGGGGTTGTGTTTGTAAATAGGGATTATGTCTATAGATTTGAGATTAAGTGTGCAAACTGGGGATTATATATGTAAATTGGGGATAGTGTTGACAAAATTGGGGATTGTGTGTGTAAATTGGGGATTGTGTGTGTAAATTGGGGATTGTGTGTGTAAATTGTGGATTGTGTGTGTAAATTGGGGATTGTGTGTATAAATGAGGGATTGTGTGTGTACACTGGGGATTGTGTGTGTTAATCGGGGATTGTGTGTTTAAATGGGGGATTGTGTTCGTGAAGTTTGAGCTTAAAATCAAATATTTATAACCGCAATACTATAGACTAATGCAATGCCAAGCCCGAGATGAAAAAAAAACAACCTTATCAAGCAGACCTATAAATTGTAGGTTTCAGTCTGACTCATTGGGATTTTTTCTTTTAATGGGACATTGTGGTGTACAGCATCAGTAACAAATGCCAATTTTAGAAGAGTTTATCACAAACTGAAATATTTTTGTGTTGTTGTTTTTTTATCTTCTCTAAATCTAAAAAAATATTTTAACCATGTTACTCTTTAGACACAGCTACACGGCACTTGAGTGAGAACTACTGAGAACCCGCGTTTATAATGCATGCTGAATAGTGGGGGCATGTTGAATGCTGTATGTTGATAGCATGTTGAATGTTGTATGTTGAGAAAATGTTGAAAGTTGAGAGCATGTTGAATATATCATGAAACTGAGATTACATGAACATTTATATACCCATCTGAAACTGAGATTACATGAACATTTATATACCCATCTGAAACTGAGATTACATGAACATTTATATACCCATCTGAAACTCTGATTACATGAACATTTATATACCCATCTGAAACTGATTACATGAACATTTATATACCCATCTGAAACTCTGATTACATGAACATTTATATACCCATCTGAAACTCTGATTACATGAACATTTATATACCCATCTGAAACTCTCCACCAATCCCAACTGAAAATATAATCTTTGACATTCATTTATTTTAGAGGTTCTCAAATGTTTTCCAGCCTCTCACCACTCCTAGGGAGACAAATTAGACCTATAAGCATGCAAAAAAATATGGAACGGAGTAAAAAATTCTATTTGATTGATTGGGAAAAAATTTAATTGATTAATTATAACACATAGATAAATCCTGTTAAGTTGCATTTCATTATTTCGCAAAATCGGTTGAGTTGCAGTAACATAGCTAATTCATTCTGCTATGCAAGAAATAAGGAAGAAAAACCTTTATGTTTACAAATGCACTTCTAAATAAATGATAGAAATACAAGGGAAAAGTATGTAAGTAGCAAATAAATAAATTATTAATAAATTCGAAGAAATAAATTAGAATTATTTTCTTAAATATTTAACAATCAAATTAATTTTAATCATTTAAAAGTTTTAACGACGAAACAATTAGTTAATATCTGCAGTCCTGATTTTTAATAAACCCCTTTAATGGATAATGTCAGATGAATTTAAAACAAAAATTTTGATGCTCATTAAAATACTAAGAAATGAGCTTCCACCAAATCCAATTGTAAGCAATAAGGATCCACAAAAGAAGATGATAATAATAGTTATAATAAAGCACATGATGAAGAACAAACTCATGGTTGAAAATAAAAAAATTTCTGGAACATCTTCTTTTTTTATATATACACATATTATACACTGTACATTACAATTTGGCAGTAGAAATTTTCTTCCTACATTCTTTATTACCGTACATATTTTCAGAGAAGAAAGTACAGACCAGATTGGCATCAATTTGCAATTTCTATGCAGCATATAGTTATATATATAATCAATCTGCATTAACTTATAACTATGAGTTGATTAAGAATTTAGTTAGAAACTTACATTTACAGCTGCCAGTTAAATTAATATATTTTCTTCTTTGTTTAAAAGCATTTTTTTTTAAAAAGGGGGCACTGTTCGCATCAAATGATATTTTTCAAGAGTTGGAGAATTAGTTACAATTAATTATTGAAATTTTAATCACATCTGCCTTTTAAGTTTAAGTTTTTGAATTAAGTAGGCTTAAAAATTAACAATATTTAATTTTTGGACTTTGAACTGCACACAGAATGTGTACAATTACAATACACCATCCAACGGGTCAAGACACTTTTAAAAGTATTAACTAATCTAATTAATCAAGGGATTACAATTAGAAATAGAAGAGATACTAGTTGCCTGTAAGTGTGCTTAGTCTTTGGTTGAAAATTGTAGACCAGGAATGTAAATTATAAAGAGGCAAGAAATTATCGCCCTCACCTTGAACGTTGCAAAATTTTTATTGGTTGCTTTTATTGGAAGATGATAATGAATTAGAAGAACTAATAGAGCATGGTAAATCTATCATTGACATATAGGCAAATAAATGTAAAGAACTAAAATTTAAAAAAATGAGATTTGATTTTTTTTAAAGGTTAGTTGGCACTTTGACTTTAGGCGTCAGCTCTTAGTTCACACACAATTTTAATTTTAATGATGAATGATGGCATTCGCGGTCTGATATATTCATGAAAGAACTGAGATCTTATCTTATCTGTTACAGACTAACAGACGCTCCTTCTTTGCAGAAGATTATTGCGTCCTACGTTTATCTATGGTTTAAATCAAAATAATATTGTATTTTCGCTAAAGCGAAGTATGTCGACCGTGATGTCACGACACTTCTATAAGAAAGTTCTATAAATTCTAAAAGGATTATAAAAAATGGAAGGTTTTAGGGTTTGGGTTAGGTATAGCTTTAGTCCACTTTAGAATTTTCTGAAAATTGAAGGTTTTAGGGTTTGGGTTAGGTATAGCTATAGAATTTTAATTTTAAAGCTTTTAAAATTAAAGGACGTGCTATAACAAGAATGAAGGCCGCCATGACTGTGACGTCACGGTCGACATACTTCGTTTTTACCAGTATTTTTTATTAGAATTAGACGATTAATTAAGTGAATTATGAATTAGTTTAGACTTAAGACCTGAAGACATAATTATAATTTAAATTAAAAATTTAAGCGTTACTATGACTATTAATACTATTATTATTAATTATAATTGAACATTACTATTACATTGAAAGTAGGATTGGGAAACCACAGGTGACAGACGACAGTGAACACTGACACAGAACAGTGTCGACAATCAAGTCTGCAGTGTAATTTCAATAATTGTGTAACAATGATGTAATTGTAATGAATTGTAATAAATGGCTGGCTAATCAACTAATCATTACTGAATTACTGATTACTACTACTACAGTACTACTACACATTATCAATTATATCATTATAATAACACTGAAACACTGTAGACTGTAGTAATGAATCAATAGGTGTCCAAATGAAGTAAGCCCACGCGTAAAAAAATTACTTTAAAAATGTAACATTGCTTGGAATAATTTAGCTAAACTGTACCTTGAACTGAAAACTCTATCCAAAATGAATAATTTCCACAAACCACGCCTTACATCACTGGTAAAATTAAGTAAACAATACATCCCTTTTTCTCTCCTTTCATTTCTAAACATAATTATTTATTTTCCGGTCAGAATGCGCATGCGCAAATCTCTACGGCAATCCAATTCCAGCTGATCCATGCCGAACTTTTCAGTGGTTGCTCTGTTGTTGCCCTACGGCCCAAATTATTTTAAATCATCGTTTTACTAATTTAGTAATTAGTATTTAGACTCGTTTAATCTTTTTATGCTAATTTCGGTTAGGGGTTGAGATGGTTTTTGGAAGTTCATTTAGAAAAATATAATTTTATTTTTTTTCGAAATTAAAAAATGACAAAATTATATAAATTTAATTTTTATTGTGAATAAATTAATAGTTAAATTTCATTAGCCCTTGTAATGGTAAATTAAATAATTACCAACATGTACGTTTATTTCTAGGTTTAGAAAATAATACGACTAATATTACCATCGCAGTTATTTAATCAAATAAATGGAAGCGTAAAGGCTAAAGGTGGCATGTGATACTTTTGGTGACCACTTAAAACGGCCACGGACAATTGTTTACACTTTTTAACCTACAAAAGTTGTTTTTTTTTCTTTTTAAGCTTTTGTAAACTTTTTTACCCTTAAAAATAGTAAAATTGTAACATTATTTCTTAAGATGTTATATTATTTGACTCTCCATTGACACTTTGGCTTTGGATTTCACCGCAGCTAAGTTTTTTTTTTTTTTTTAATTTTTTTTTTTAAAATCCGTTTTATTTGTGTATTATATGTCCATTGAAAAAGGCTCTTTTCCGAAACGTTCGCTGTTTAGTTACGTCATGTCAGGCTAACCCTTACCCTGTTTACGTCTTTTCCATTTACTTTTTTATAAGCCTGATTGCAGTCTCACCACTCATTTTGTATATTATTTCTTGTCAACAAACAACCTTGACTTGGTACCATTTCGAGTAAATTTCAGTAAAGTAAAGGCTATTAATAATCAAATTCATTCTTGTGGTGTAATTATTATTGTTTCTTGTGAGCTAAAACTGACATGGAATCGATGAGTAAAAATAAGAATATAATATTTGATTGTACTTTTTGTCGGGGCCGTTAAAGTATGTCGTAGCCCATTTGCCGGGGCCGTTTTGATCGACGCCCTTTTTTTCGGCGAACAGTTACTTTGATACTGACATCTAGCACTCACGAATTTAGAAACATAATATTATGATTTAAGACGATCAATTAATTATTTTCTGAGTACATATATAAATAACCTTCAATTTTTAAATGTGAAACGTCTAACATAACTTAAGTTTTATCATTTGATTTATATTAATGCGCACTATTTATAGTAAATGGTGCAACAAGGTGCGTCAATATAGGAAGTTGTTTAAAATACAAAAGAGTGAACACATTTCCGTATTGTCTTATTAACTTTATTTGGAATCTCATAAGGAATCTCTTAAAATTAAAATGTAAAGTAAGACCAATATAATATATACATTTACGTAGGCGACGTAGCTTTATTATTATTGGTTTTCCATAATAAATACGAAAAAATCACGTGAATGGGTGTCAGTCACGCTATAGTTATATATATATAAATTATATATTTTTATTTTTACACATAAAAATAATTTTTAAATGTATCATTCATAATTATAATAATGATAATATTTAAAAAATTAAAAATAATTATTATTTAATAATGTCATCTATACTATAACTGATTATAAATTATTCTCTGTTGTAGTTGTTGATATCAATTAGCCTACATTATTATTTTTTTCATTCACAGATTATGATTAAATTTAACCTTCAGTGGGCATGTCTCAGAGGGGCATTTGTGTCTATTTATTTACTCTATTCTCTCAAATTCATTTCTGGGTCATAACCTCAAAATTTAAAAGAGACTGACTCAGTTACTCAGTCACTGACAGAAAAGTGTAACATTAGGAAGTTTCCCAATAGTTACACACAAAAAAAATAATCCACTAATTCAAACTTATTTACATTCTTTTCCAATTAAATTACTTATATTTTGCCTTTGGTCTATGCCTATGCCTATACGTATACTTATATAGTACAAAGAATCATGAAATCTCAAAAGTAAAATTCGGTAACCTACTACTACTGTAACAAAATTATCTTAGTGACGCTATTTGTGTAAGCACTGTTATTTATGTAATTCTTTATTATGTTTTTTAAAAATATTTTTTACATAATCATAAAAATTATTACTGCAAGTAAATACATTGTGTAGTGAAATTAGTAGAAATTGAGTATCAAGTATCAGCTGGGGTTGGAGTTGGGGTGGAGAATGTCTGCCTTGAATTTTTTTTTTTTTTTAAATCTGTCTGATTTATTGGATAAGAAGTAGTTACATTTTAAAGCTTTTATCAGATATCCTCTTTTAAATTTATTTTATGTTCCTCTAATTATTAACTTGTAATACAATTGGTAATGTGTATTTTTTTTTTTTTTAAATTCTTGTGTGAAGGTTATTCATTTTTAAAAATTATGTCCCCTTTTTTATAAACTTTACAAAAAATGTGTGTTTTAGCTGTTACAATTATGTGATATTTTTCATGAAAGATACAAATTTTCAAGATATCCCATTCATTTTCCTACAAATCAATATGTTACATGACTAACTTTATACTTCAAGTTTTAATTTTATTGAGCTTTCTGTAGGGTCATTAAAAATTTCCTTAAAAGGGGAGAAAATCAATGAATGTACAGAGATAATCCATAATTTTCAAAATTATTTTTGTAAACATTTTCTTAAAATTTTCAAAACAAACATTTTTTTTTTTTTAAAAGGTATAAAAATTGTGTTCATCAAACTCATTGATCATATATATTTTATTTAGATTTAAGCTATACACATCTAACTCTAACACTCACACTGTCTTTCTAATTGTGTTCATCAAACTCATTAATCATATATATTTTATTTAGATTTAAGCTATACACATCTAACTCTAACACTCACACTGTCTTTCTAATTGTGTTCATCAAACTCATTGATCATATATATTTTATTTAGATTTAAGCTATACACATCTAACTCTAACACTGTCTTTCTAATTGTGTTCACAGTCACTGGGAAGCAATGGATGATTTGAATAACACATCACCCTTTAAAGCCACAAAGTCTCACCCGTCACCCATCTGGGGGTTCTTCTTGTCTCTCATCGTCCATGCCCCTGTTTCCATTATATCTTTCTGTGTAACGTGTAGTGTGTTGTACAACTACACATGGGAAAAGAGCATTAACCGCAGTCATGCTTTCTTTGTGCTACACATGGCTACATTCGATCTTATTTTCTGCGCTGTAACTATGCCGGTGTTTCTGATGATCGCCTTGAGGTTTCCAGATTTCACTATAGGTAAAATTAAACCCCATTAAGTACACATGAGGTTTGCAGTTTTATTTTTAAGCTTTGCTTTATTATGGATTTATTATTTGAATGTTTCACTCCATTAAATTGCAGGTCCTTAAATGTGTAACAATTTATAAACACTTGGGGCGGGTGGATAATTAGTGGAGGGAGTAATTTTACTTTTACTAAAATATTTTATCATAGTAATAATAAGGTAAATTATCCAAGTTATCAATACAAAAAATTTATTATAAAATTGTGGTTAAATTTAATAAATTTCCCAAGTTATGAACACATAATTTAATTTTTAAATTCTTGTTAAATTTGATAATAGTTAAAAATTTCCTAAGTTATCAACACTTTCTTAAATATATTATAAAATTCTTGTTAAATTTGATGAGGTAAAATTTCCCAAGTTATCAACACGACTTGCTTAAATATATTATAAAAATTCATGTTAAATTTGATAAGTCAAAATTCCCCAAGTTATCAACACTTCCTCAAATATATTATAAAATATAAAATTCTTGTTAAATTTTGCTCCAGGTCCAACATCATGTGTGGTGCTGATAGCAGTGAACTACATCGTCATAGACGGAGCCAACTGTATCCTTACACTCTATGTGCTGAACGGCTTTAGGATAGTGTACCTAAATGTGGCAGTAGAGCAGGCTGACTGGTCAGAGGTGTGTGTGCTAAGCAAGCAGTAAAAAAAATGTTGGTGAGGGTCTCTTAGGCATGCTATAACTATGTATATATAATAAATATAATTTTTTAAAAACATGTTTTTGGACATAATAGAGTTTTGTAAAAAGAAAAAAAATCTGTCCAGCATTTATTTTAATTTTTTTTTCAGTTCAAAAAATAAAAACAAAAAAAGATTTTAATTTTTTTTTAAAAATCTAAACGCAAGACCCATACAAAAATGATAATGGGTGCGATAAAACCTACAGGTTACTTATATTATATCAACAGAACTATCTGTTATCATATTTTTAGTGCGCAATAGTTTCTCAAAGTTTATGTATTTATTTGCCTCCTCCACCAGATATCAATGAGAACAACTCTATTTGGCTTACTGGCTGCCATCACATTCATAGACCTCTTCCTGATTGACAACAATCAATTGCTTGGAGACTACTGCCCCATTGGATTGCCTGCCAGCTTTTATGGACATGGATACTTCATCATCATCTGCCTTTGTCTTGCATGGATCATCATAGCCTGGTAAATGTTGCTTTGCTTTAAGTAAAGAGCAAACCTGCAGTTTATTGATTGATTCAGTCAACTTGGCCAGTTTCCTGTTTTTCTTTCAGGAGAATCAATTTAATCTCTAGCTCAACAACATTCACCAACCCACATCTCACCAAAGAGAAAACCACAGGCACTTTAATCTCAAGTTTAACAGCATGCACCAGCACACATCTCACCATAGAGAAAACCATAGGCACTTTAATCTCAGGTTAAACATTACTCACCAGCACACATCTCATCATAGAGAAAACCATAGGCACTTTAATCTCAACTTTAACACCATGCACCAACCCACATCTCACCATAGAGAAAACCATAGGCACTTTAATCTCAAGTTTAACAGCATGCACCAGCACACATCTCATCATAGAGAAAACCATAGGCACTTTAATCTCAAGTTTAACACCATGCACCAACCCACACCTCATCATAGAGAAAACCATAGGCACTTTAATCTCAACTTTAACACCATGCACCAACCCACATCTCACCATAGAGAAAACCATAGGCACTTTAATCTCAACTTTAACACCATGCACCAACCCACATCTCACCATAGAGAAAACCATAGGCACTTTAATCTCAACTTTAACAGCATGCACCAGCACACATCTCATCATAGAAAATATCATTATTGAAAAATAGTTGGGGCTTGTTTGTTTTTTAAATCCTTTTTTTAAAGTGATTTTTATTTTATTCTTTCATTAGGAATTGTAGTTTGCATATAGGATAATATAATACAGTGTGTAATCAATCTTATCAATAAAACAATCAAACATCTCTTTAAATAAAAAACATAATTTATATGCACCATAATGTCATTATTTGTTGTGTTTAGGATGTGTATGTTTTAAATTGAATGCTCTGATAATTATGTATGTTACTATTTTTATGTAAATTGCTGTGAGTCCAGTTGCTATTTGGGGTACTATGCTATAAAATTATTATTATTATCTTATCCATACATGTTCTTTTAAATTCTTCTATTGAAAAAAAACAACTACAACTAATGATGAATTTTAAAAGCTTCAGGAAATCAGATCAACAAAACCTGACGCGCAGCTGTGGAAAAAAAATAATTGTTTGCCTTATGTTATTATTCCAGGACGAGCTACCCTTTAGTCGTTAGTGGACAGTGTCCTACTTACTTCCCAAGGAACAGATTCTGTTACCCGAAGAATAGAGTCAGTGTTGTGAAGACTGACCTGACCAGTGATGAGAGACTTGACCAGCACCTGTAAATATTTTTAAAACTATCTTATTTCAAACATTTTTTTTTTTTAAAAAAAACCTTCAAGAGAGTTTGACAATAAAATCCAATAAGGAAATCTCCTATACAAAATTAACATGGTCCAAAATTATTTTGCTTCTTTCTATCTATCTTCTCCTGACCAACAATATTTTCATGTCAACAATGTGACAACTGTTTCACAAAGGGGAGTGTGGTCTTGAATGCTTTGCCCCCCATGTGTTTTTTTTTTTTAATTTTGAGGGTTGGCTTTTTTGGGGCTCTTGAATTATGAACAGGCTTTTATTTGGGAAGAGATGGAAACATTCTTGACCTTGGAAGCAGATAACTAGCCTTAATTAGAAAAATGTGTGAATAAGTT
This sequence comes from Radix auricularia, assembly GCA_002072015.1. Classification (NCBI taxonomy): domain Eukaryota; kingdom Metazoa; phylum Mollusca; class Gastropoda; family Lymnaeidae; genus Radix; species Radix auricularia. The sequence goes on along the minus strand of MUZC01004650.1, from coordinate 123,548 downwards.
AGTATCAAAACTTGGGGTTAATCTGTGTTCTTTGGAAAATTCCACTGAGATCTCCATTATCTCCTGAGGGTTAAGACTAATAAAATCTCTTCGCTAACTTCCAAATAGTTAACAAAATATTCACTGATATCTCTGTGAGATTATTAATACATAAAAAGGTGTAGATTGAGAAGAAATTGGTAAATTTTTTAATGATTATGTAAGATCTAAGTTTTTTTTTAAAAAATACGCAAGATCTTTTAACAATTATACTGGTCTCCATATCTACAAATAAAGAGGTACATTTCAAATGTTGCTTTAGATTTAAAAACTAACTGAATATCAATTTTAAAGAGATTAACAATTATACCCATGTCAAATATTTTTCCTCAGAAAATCATTTATTCAGAAAGTGAAATGCCCACCTCCGATAACAAACTTAAGATCATTTGAAAGCATCATCCCAAAGAGCAAGTATAATATGAGTTTCTTAATTTTATTATATTTCATCAATATTTATTTATTTAATGCATTTTTTGCAAAGGAATGATTATTAGTTTACAAGATTATTAAGATTGCTTATTTTAATTCAGCCAATCTGCAAAGCCTGAAGTCATGAATATCATTTGTCTTGATCTCTATAACATTATTTATTTCTGTGTTTGTTCAATTGGTGAGCTATAATAATACTTCATCTTACATACATTAGCCATGTTTAGGATTAGCGTTAAGTTTTTTTTACTTGAATCCTTTATTTTTTAAATTAACAGTCATAGAAAATTTCTTTTTTCTGGGGATTATTTCTGTTGCTTGTGGAAAAACAAAATGTTTTATTCATTTGTCTTCTGGAAATTTAACTCAAGGCCAATAACTTGAATGGGTTTTTTTTTTTGTTCCCTTTAGGCATATTGTGACCATTTAAAGATAAAATAATTTAATTATTATTCTACCACATTTTAAAACAAACCATTAGCCAATTTCTATTTGAAATCATTAGCATAAAACTATGTATTTCCATTTTGTAAAGAATATAAACAATAATTTTTTACAGCTGAAACAGTATTATATTTTTGTTAAAATTTCAAGGTTTATTTTGGAATGGTAATATTTTTGTAAACTTTGCTTGCCCTGTAAATTTGATTTTTTTTAGTAGAGAGGGCTATCTAATCTGAGTCATTCACACAAAAATTAACTGAGACAGCAGATAACTTTTTATAAAAAGAAAACAAATTTAGACTTTATAAAATATTTCTATTGTTCAGAAAGTCAGCATTCTGATAAAAATAAAAGATATGAAACATTTTCAAAACATTGTGAATTGGAACCCTAAACTTGTTTTAATGTTTTGTTTAAAATCCTATCCTAAACTTGTTCCTTAAATGTTTTGTTTAAAATCCTAACCTAAACTTGTTGTTTAAATGTTTTGTTTAAAATCCTAACCTAAACTTCTTTAAATGTTTTGTTTAAAATCCTAACCTAAACTTGTTCCTTAAATGTTTTGCTTAAAATCCTAACCTAAATTTGTTCCTTAAATGTTTTGCTTAAAATCCTAACCTAAACTTGTTCATTAAATGTTTTGTTTAAAATCCTAACCTAAACTTGTTCCTTAAATGTTTTGTTTAAAATCCTAATGATGAATTCATTTAAAATTAATTTACTTTTCTTTCTTTTTTTTTCCATAAATTAATCTTTTCAAAAGTACGTATTTCTTTTTAACTTTTTATCTCAAAGAAGAGAAAACAAGTCAATAATGTTTTCCTCTATAGCAATATTATTATAATAAGTTTTCATCAATGCCTGAAAATCTAGAATTCATTGACATCATTCATTCAAAACTTTCTGTCGCTATTTTTGCCCTCAGACCTCCTTTAGAATGCCTGCCTGAAACTGAAGAAGGAACGCCGCATAGTAGCTACAGCATGGAGGAGAGGAGACATGAGTTCTTGAAAAGGTGGTAAGCCTTTCCTTTTTTTATTTCTTTCCATCTTATCTCATCCGCTAAAGATGCTCCTTCTATACAGAAGATCATTGCTATGTAAGAAAGTTTTCAAGTTTTTTTTTTATATAATCAGTAAAAGAACGGGAACAAAAAGTTTTGAAAATGAAAGTAACAAGAAAAATTAATTTGCTTCTCTCATGATGTAATTTTATTTAGTAAATTTTTTAAATATTTTAAATAATCATTTAACTTAAAGGCTAATGCAATTTTTATAGTTATGTTAACTTTTGCTAATAACCATGAATTTTTAACATATTTTTAACACAGTTTATAATAGTATCAATTCTATAATATTATTTTAAAATTTAAAAAAACAATACGGGTTTCTATTGGAATCACCAAGGGTTTTTTTCCATCTTTTCCATTTAAACAAATCCAAAAACTTCCACTAAACTGTTATTCTGTAAAAATTATTTGTGTCCAAAGATCAAATGAATCCAATGGTTATAACAGCTCGTGGCAATCTTTGAAATCACCAACCTCAGGCACAGGTAATTGCTTACTCTCAGTTCATAACAACCATGTTTTCAATGGACAAATAGCTGACCATCAGATAGCTTTGGAATCTATTAACCAAACATACAGATATTTTCCAGACATCTGGCCATTTCATTTTATCTTATCTTATCTTATCTGTTACAGACACTCCTATATGGAAGATTATTGCATCCTACACTTATCTGTGCAGATTTTCCCTTTACTTGATGTACAAATGTTAATTATAAACATGTTCATCTATTGCCTAAACATGCACACTTGCTTGACAGGATTCTGTCCCCTGTCTCCAGGGCTTCGAATGGTGTTATCAGAGGCCCACAGCTCACCACTGCTGTGCGACGGAAAGATCAGCGTCTTGGAATTGTACTTGAGGTCCCCTGTAGGCAGGCACATGTCAGTTGAGCTTAAGTTAGGTTTCTACTACAGCAGCGCTTCTCAAACTTATCAGGGCGGGGGTCATACTTTTTAATGGATCCACATTTAACTTAAGCAGAAGAAGCAATTTTTTTTTGGCATCATTCATTTAGATTTTTTCTTTTCTTTTGGAACATGCAGTTTTGAGAAGCACTGTCACAATGATCTAAAGTTTTGATTCCATAAGAAATGGAAAAAGCAGCAATTACCACACTGAAGTATATATAGTAGACTTAAGTGTATATAATATAGTAGACTTAAGTGTATATAGTAGACTGAAGTATATATAGTAGACTGAAGTATATATAGTAGACTTTAGTATCTATAGTAGTCTGACGTATATATAGTAGACTTTAGTATCTATAGTAGACTGACGAATATATAGTAGACTGACGTATATGTAGTAGACTGATGTATATTATGAAGACTGACGTATACATATGTATGTACAGTCACTTGAGCACATCGAGTCTCACCCATCACTGGCAAGCAGGTAATTTAATCTCCATTCTATATTCCCAGAGCCGATGGTCTGCCAGAAGAGCTGAGAAAGACTCCCATAGAACTGCTGTCTGTTTATCAAGACAGCCTAGATTCAGGCAATGGAGAGGTTGTATGGGGATATGAGAATGGTTTAGTACGAGTGGGGAGTGTGCATTTGTGTTACATGTAGTTGTTTCCTTTTCTGCATTTGGCTAAGCTCAGTTACGCTTTCAGTGACGTTTACCGTTTGTTAGTTGTTTTGGTTTTGATTTGCAATAGCCATTAACCATACCTTCACCTTTTATTTTTGTACTGTATTATTCTTTGCCTTTTTAAAAAAAAAAATTTTTTAATACATATATTTTTTAAAAGATATCCCAAACTTTTAATTAACATTGTGATGTCCCTTTGCTTGTTCACTACCGCCCATTGTATTATTTTTTTTTCTGGGAGCTAAGTTTTTTTAAATTTCAATCATTCTGTTTACAACCCATTGCAGTTGGATGACCTTGAGGTCGTCGCAGAGACAGGGGAAACAAATCTAAGTAACGTGAAGCGAGATGACCCAGACGACCTCAGAGTTGCTGACCCTGAGTCTGTTGCTTTCCTTGACCTCACACAGAGCACAGCGTCACTGTGTCCCAGCATCACGGACATTGATGAGCTGGTGAACCAAGTTCAGCAACTGAGTGAGTTTCTCAAGCAAAGAGGAGATGCCCCGACGCCACAGAGAGGACCCGATAGGCTGAAATTCAGTAGCCGGCCAGGGCGGACCCAGCAGGGCACCACGGCATCGCTTTTGAGCGTGCCAGGCGTCAAAAATCTGCCCTCAGTAATCAACATGAGGAAGGTGCCCGTGCGGATGAGACACTTAAAACAGATATCAAGGACCGGTTCCGATACGACGCTGTTCCCGGTGACAGCGCACGAAGTAGAATCGTCGGTCATGACCACGGACGCCGATGCCCCGACCCAAGACTTGACTCCTGTCCCCAGCACCAACCAAGGTTTGAATAAGAATCCCGCTAAAAAAGAACCGCTCCCCGTGAAGCTAAAGGAAGGCTGTTTTTACCCAGGCAGGCACTCGGATGTGACCATCTTGACCCGTCAAGCCCGGCTGATATTCAAGGAGCAACTAGCTGTGATCATATGCGCCACTGTCACCTGGCTGCCAATCTTATTGTACATGTCGGCAGACAAGCCCCTGGACAAAATTTATCCGGACACTTTCAAAAACCCTCTGCACGCTTTCCTTCATGTGTTGTCGTGGTTACGACCCTGTTTGGTCGGAGCCATCCATCTGATGGGAAAGGTGTGGTACCTAAGTCCTACTTTGTAAGAATGAATATGAGATTATTTTTTTCTGTGATTTATCTATAGACAGACCATCTGATTCTGTTTTGCATCAAAAAGGTGAGACATAGGTTGGTAACAATGGTATGTGACATAGGTTGGTAACAATGGTATGTGACATAGGTTAGTAACAATGGTATGAGACATAGGTTGGTAACAATGGTATGTGACATAGGTTGGTAACAATGGTATGTGGCATAGGTTGGTAACAATGGTATTAGTAATAGGTTGGTAACAATGGTATGAGACATAGGTTGGTAACAATGGTATGTGACATAGGTTGGTAACAATGGTATGTGACATAGGTTGGTAACAATGGTATTAGTAATAGGTTGGTAACAATGGTATGAGACATAGGTTGGTAACAATGGTATTAGTAATAGGTTGGTAACAATGGTATGAGACATAGGTTGGTAACAATGGTATGTGACATAGGTTGGTAACAATGGTATGAGACATAGGTTGGTAACAATGGTATTAGTAATAGCAGTGACATTGAGTCTAGCTAGATGGTCAATAGTGATTGCCATGATGTGTCATAGATGTTGAGATATAACATAACATCCACCACAATCCTTGTGTCCCATCGTGCTGAGACGCAGGCTTGTAACAATGGTATAAGTTACACCATAACATTGAGCTTGTTTACAATAATATTAGAAAGGACTGCACTTGGGCAGATGGACTAAGAAATGTTCATAAGGGGATAGAAGAAAACCGGATTGACAAGTGACGATTAATGTAGTTACTTAAGCCAAGAGGCTTACAACAGAAAAAATTACATAACAAGCCAACATGAGCTTGTGTAGATAGGAAATCTGTCAACTAATGTGTCAGACCAATTCATTTAAGTTCCTCAAGTTTTTGAATGAAATCAAAGAATTTCCATGTAAGATTTAAATGTAATCTTGAAAGTTTAGATATTGACTGTAAGAAATTATGATCACCCACAGCGCTTTGACTTACATTATGCCCCCTTAAACGACACAGCACTCTCAATTAAAGCTTAGCCAAAGATTTTTGTTTAGATTTTTCTCAGATATATATTTTTTTTTTTAGGTATCGCAGCGCACAGACCTTTTTTTTAAACAGCCCAAGTGTATTTAAATCTGAATCGTGTGGTCAAGAGAAGTTACTCTTACTGTGATCTTTAAAATCAATAGAAGAGTTAAGTTCTCTTCAACTTATATTATTCCTGTAGCATGACAAAAAAAAAGTGTACATTATAAGTACCAGAAGTCTGTTGTTTTTTTCTAATAACTGAATTAAAAATTGTATAGAATATTTTTTTTTTAGTTGTTTTTTTGTTGTTTTTTTTACGTTTGTTTGATTTAAACAGAAACAAATTTAATATCTTTTAACATAATTTTTTATTGAACTTAATAATTGAACAAATAAAGATCAGATCATAATTTCGCATAATATTTTTTAATAAAATGAAATCAACTCATCTCCATAAAATACAATGAATGTCAATAAGATTAAATTAAAATCACAGACCGCTGAAGTTTAAGTACAAAATATTGTGGGTTAAATTAAATAAAATATATGAATACATTTTACATAAACACTTTTATACTCAACAATTATTTAACAACATAGAAATTAATCCCTAACTGGCGCATATCTCTTCCAGGACTTTAGAAAAATTCTCTCTGTGATGATCTCACTGTCTCTGAAATTCCTGAGGTAGTGTTCTTCTGTGTCAGGAAATCGCTTCTAGTCATGAAAAATATAAAAAAATTTTTTTTATCTCTCTGTACATGAGAACAGCAAAATCTCATTCTACTATCAACAGATCATCTATGAATATTCTTGCAACCTCAAGATACTGAGGAATTAATGGGAGAGAAAACAGAAGTGTAAAAATGACAAACCTTGTATGATTTTCTTGAGTGTCTGATTCATCAGATTCCTGTTGCATAAATCAAAAAAAAGATTTGGATTCAGACCACAAGATTTTTTGTATTTGAGAAACATTGGTTTTAAAGGGCACAACAAGATCCATTAAAGTTGTTTTGTTTCATCTTCTATTAGGTTTTTAACCATTGTGGCTATCCATAAATGAAACCATACATCTGGAGGGGGGGATGTTAATAGCGATTAAAATTAAGGAAAATATTTTGCATGATGTTGTCAATTTATTAATAAATAATTAATTATTAATAATTAACTATAGTTTGCTTTTTTTTACGTACAAACTTCTCCGTTTAAAAAAAAGATTTTTAAAGTGTAAACTTTAAAATAAGCTGTTTTATAAGGAAAATGATATGAAAATTAAACATTGTTTTTCCATAATTAACAACAGACCTGCCAACTTTCCCCCCCAAAAAATCTGTAGATGGTGCGCGCGCAAGTCAGGATCGCGAGTCATTAGCGCCGTGGTCTAAATCTATACACTTAATTATAAATAGTTAAATAATTAAAAGTTAAAGAAATAATCATTTACCTTCATTTTCATGTAATAGTCCACAGAATGAATATTAACACCATTACAAATGTACATATATACATATGCACAGAACAGAATAATCATTATTTACATATGTACACAACTTGCATGTGTTCAGTTTGACAACATTTCTCTTGTGGCCTTTTTACATTTGCCCAACAACTCTTTGGACATATGTAAGTTGCCATGGCAATAGGTAACTTTGGTGACCAACAAATTAGACAGTCTCCACTTTCATAGAGGCCCTTGACTCTGTATAGTTTTTCTTGACAATAGAAAAAATTATTTCGGCATCTGCATTGCTGTGGGGAATGCAGCACACTGCAAGCATGGCAGTAGCCAAATCCTTTAACTCCACTTGGTCTGTTATTGGATTTTTTAAGTTTTTCAGGAAGTGCCGCTGTACATCCACCCTGGATGAGGTAACCACTTCCTTTGGTAGGTCCATAATCTGGTACTTCCTGAATTGTTCCTCATAGGAGTCCAGTGAACAGGTCATTGGGATTTTCTTTTTTAAAAAATTGAAGGTCAGCAAAGGTACCACTATCTCTCCAATTCATATTTAACACTTTGGTGTGCTGGTAGAGTGGGCAGAAAGTGGAAATTTCTCTTTCATATACTTGAGAGCTACAACATATAAAGACTTAAGGTGCTCTACAACCACTTTTCTTGACTTCTCATTCAGCTTTTCCAAAAGTGCATTGCTGCATTAGTTTGTAGTTTCACTGTCAATGCTGTTAGCTGCAGCTGCATGTTTCTTAGTAGTTATATGTTTTTGAATATCTTTATAACCACCCCTTCCTATGCTTAAGTGGGTTTGGCAAAGATTGCAAAATGCAAATGTTTCCCCACGGGATGATGATCTAGGAAACGAATGCTTCTCAGTATATTCCTTTCTAAAACGTTGAGCATG
>MUZC01004650.1:104062-115373 GCA_002072015.1 Radix auricularia | reverse complement strand
GGCAGATCTTTTCAAAAATTTATCCATGTTGTCACGTTAAGCTTCCTCTTTGAAACAGGCACCACACAATGAATTATTTTTAAGTCCAATAAACGGATGGATGATTAGAATATCAAGTGAAGAATGACACAATATGGGTCCCATAAATAACGGAAGTGCGGGAGAAAAAACAGGAAGTCATATAAATCAGCCAAGTCGTCTTATTTTTTTTTTGGCTTTTTCTTTTTATAATTTTTTCGCATTCGGATTTTTCATGGTGAATTTTTTTTTTTTTTCGGAAAATCGGGAGATTAAGGGTCTTATCGGGATTTCGTAAGCATGGGTAAAAAATCTGTATAATCCCGAAAAAATCGGGAGGGTTGGCAGGCCTGTAACAATAACAAAATTTTAATTCATTGACATTATATCGAACTACTTATATTTAAATTTAAAAATTTCAATTGCCTGTTTTTGTTACTTCCCTTGAAATTTTCAGTTTAATGATGTCATACATCTTATTTTTAGTTTTAATCAAAATTATCGATTAATTATTCAGTAATTGTTCAAAAGTTAATGATTAATTTTAAATTAATCGATAACAGCACTAATTAAGTTAGATCTTCTTCTTCTTCTGCGTTCTCAACTTAGTTAGATAATCTGTATAGTTTTTAACTTAAAAACGTGTATATCTCCAAACTATAGAAAATGTCACATAGCCGTTTCTTCAATTGAGGTCTACAGGTATATATTTTTTAACTCAATCGGGTTACAACTACAAAAAGGGTTCAGAAAAATTAATCTTAAAAAAAATCGATAAAAAGTGATACTCACAGAGAACTTAAGTTGGTCCCATGGTATTCCCATGTCCATTTGTTTACGCCTCCTGACCGTTACGTCATTTCTTCTTTCATACGTCTCCTCAAATTCACCTACACTCAATATGATACGGGTGTTATGTTTTAAAAATGATATCATTTGAACAATTCTTTAGTCAGTCTTTCTTAGAGACATAGATCTTAAATGATACAAGACACTGACAATTTTCTTAATTGTTAAAATTTATAACAAACATCCACGCAAACAGCAAATTTTGAATTCATCTTCGATATCAAGAAGAATTATGCTTTAAATTTTTTTTATCCATTTGGAATACATTAAATTTTATCAAATTGTCTCTTTTATAATTTTTTTAAAAGAACTTCACAATAAAATAATTTGTTATGATACAGCCCAGATCAAATAGTTCCTGAAACTGATGACTAAAAGTAAAAGAATGGACCCAGAAAACAAATGACTCACTCTCTGTCATTTCCCTCATAGGAACTCTTTGAGGAGCCATTTTCTCATGGTTGAACAGATGTGGACCTAGCAGTTTTTTTATCTTTGGGAACCTCTGACCTACATTCTGCTTCCTTGCAGCAGCTGATGTTGTGTTGGTCCGACTGGATGTGTTCACCATTTGACTGGTCCTGTATATAACAAAAATATTGAAGAACAACTTGGCACAAGATTGAAGCCTTTTGAAGCAGATTATTTTGTTATTGAGATCTAGATGTTCAATTTTTTTTAAAAAGAAGATACAACTAAAAATGACTGATTAACCCAAAAAGACAATTGAAGCTTGGCTAAAAATTAGATAAAATTATCATGTTAATGTTTTAATGTCCCTCTCCCACCCGCAACCCTTTTTTTCAATTTATCTTCAATTTGGGCCAACTACAGAGCAGAGGGGAGGGATTTTTAAAAAATCTTTGCCGCCCGTAGCAATAGCAGCTAACTATACTTATGCTGATGAATGCACAAAAAAATATTTTTATTCACAGTGATAACAATATTATCTTAACGTTACATTTAACAATATGTAGCAGACATAAAACAATTATTATTTCAAAGAACTTATTAAATAAATTATTTTCAAAACCTGGTAAAACTTGAAAAACTAACTGAAATACCTCAAGGGAAGACTCCTCCCCAAACCGCCGTGAGATCCATCTATATTTGGAGTTAGTGTTGGGTCACATGACTGAGCATGTGGTACAAGTTTCTCACCAGTCCCAGTAATGATGGTCTCAATGGTGTCCTCATTGCACTGGTGCAACTTCTGCACAGACTGGAGATGTCTGTGCAACCTGGAGACATGGGAATCATGTGAAGATTAGGGGAGGCAACAGAGGGCAGGGGGTACAACAGAGGGCAGGGGAGGCAACAGAGGGCAGGGGGTACAACAGAGGGCATGGGAGGCAACAGGGAAGGGGGTACAACAGAGGGCAGGGGAGACATCAGAGGGCAGGGGGAGACAACAGAGGGCAAGGGGAGACAACAGAGGGCAGGGGGTACAACGGAGGGCAGGGGTGGCAACAAAGGGCAGGGGAGACAACAGAAGGCAGGGGAGACAACAGAGGGCAAGGGAGACAACATAGGGCAGGGGGGCAACAAAGGGCAGGGGAGACAACAGAGGGCAGGGGCTGGGGCAGCAACAGAGGGCAGGGGAGACAACAGAGGGCAAAGGGAGACAACAAAGGGAAGGGGGGACAACAGAGGACAAGGGAGACAACATAGGGCAGGGGGACAACAGATGGCAGGGGGTACAACGGAGGGCAGGGGGAGACAACGGAGGGCAGGGGAGGCAACAGAGGGTATAGGGAGACAACAGAGGGCAAGGGAGCAACAGAGGGCAAAACATACTATAAAATTGAAGACATTGCTATCATGTTACCACTGGCATTTAAATACATGTTTAATTGTGCACTTAAGTTTAGCATGAAAACCTGTAAAAGAAACATGGGACAAACACTATTATAAGCTTTTTGACTTTAAAGGTAATATCACTTGTTTACTTAGCAAAAAAGGTCTTCCTCATAATTGAGTGTCTACCAACACAAACTGGAAGTAAGCTGCAAGTTTCAGAATTAAGCTAATTTCTTTCAAGAGACCCAAAGCCACCAAACATTTTAGAATGACATATCAATGACATCAGTTTACAGATGGTAGAGAACATATTTGTATGTCTAAGAAATGCTCATCTCTAAACATGCCTTACAAAAAAACATACTTTATTAGACTTAAAATTCCTGAGTTTTAAGAAATTTAATTTGGAATCTAAGAACAATAAGTTTATAGTTCAGTGGCAGACATATTTTTATCCACTGTTGTAAGGATTCAAATGTTATTGAGATAATAGACTAATTTTATTGGTATGTTTTGTTATTTTTCTCTTTATCTATACATTAATTATTTTTCCATGATATAAAATGTCTTATACAATGTAAATATATAATTTGAATATTTGTGTTCAGTTATTTTTACTGTCAAAGGCGTTTGCCAAAACATCTACTTTTTGTATAATAAAGCTTGAATTTATTGTTTTGCCTACACAATTTTTTTGTGTATTTCAATTTTAATTACGTGTTGCTTGAGAAAAGTCTCATGAAAACAAGTTGTTGTTTTTTAAATACCTTTGTATCCTGAGGGCCTCATCGGGTAAGTCCTCGTTTTCAACATTGACTCTGACCAAACGTTTTGTATCATCGTCGTCGTCTTCGTCATCGTCTTCATCATCAGATTCATCATCGCTCCAACAATCATCGGCGTAGTTTTTTTGCAGTCTGGCAGACGCAGATCTAGAGGATGAGTAAACCCTGAGTGAATGGCCATATCTCCGTTTGCCAGACTGCTCGGATTTCTCCGTGGATCTTGTGGATGATGTGGACGCTGTTGTGAGGCTGAGGTTGTGTTTTCTCCTCACGTATCTCGTTTCACTTAAAGATCGCCTTCGCTTGCGCCGGCTCCGCCGGGCATTTTCATAATGCTTACGCCTTGAGGCTTCCACAGCCTTCTCTGTTTTGGTTTGGGATGAGCTCCCTTTGTGCTCGCTACGGCTCCGATACTTCGGGCGACTGCTGTTGGTCGGCGTGCTGTTTTCTTCTGTCCCAGCTGTGTGGCCCGACAAGGTTCCCGAACTTAGGATCAGATCCGACCTGTGCGATCCGTGGATGTGCGATGAAAACTTCAAGTTATCTTGGGTGTGCTCAAACTTTTCTTGGTTTCTTGGCTCTTGCTCCTTATACTGGCTCACAAGTTGGCTGTATGGCCTTGAAAACTCCAGACCTGAAGTCTTGTGTTGGTTCATCAATGTGTTGAGATGTTGCTGACTGACGTCTGTTCTTAGGTCAGGGTGAACGTGCTTGACACATATAACGGTTTGTACATCAGATGTTACGGTAGATGTCGTATCACTGGCTTCAGCCGCTGGGCTTACACAGGCATCCGGTGCAATCGGTCCAACTGGCAGCTGGGGATATTTGTCGTCTGGATTGAGGACTGACATTTTTTTTCTTCCGTTTTGAATTTCCAGGACGGTCTTACCTGGTGTAGATCGGGAGGAAGGGTGAACGCCATCTTCTGGTACAAGGGCATCACCATGTTTAATGCTCTGCTGCTCACCGTTCCCACCGGTGAGGGGGGACCTATTGCTTGTCACAGCATCCCCTTCCATTGAGGGATAGTCGCGCCTGTTGTTTTTTAACCCATTAACAAACAAGAAGTGGTCGTTGTGCACTCCGGAGTTGAGGCGGCGACTTATGAGGAGTTGAAGTTGTTGGGTTAAATCCTGAGGACGTTGCTTGGCTAAATCATAAGCTTCAAGGAGCAGAGATCTGAGAAAAATATATTTATATCAAGACTTAAGAAGGTATGAAATTTTGTAAAAATGTCACATCTTTTACATATATTTTGTGGGTAAAAATGTCATATCTTTTATATATTTTGTGGAACTTTTTTTAATGCTCATTTTCAATAAATATTCTGATGACTTTTTTAATGTTTTCTTTTTTAAAAAAAATGTTCATTTAGCCAAAGTATAATAATCTTTTAATATGATCTTCTTATAGAGATTCCTACATCCTTCATGTGGAAAAAGTCAGCAGTTCCCAGACTGCGCTCTTCATGGGGCTTCCCCAAGACCCCTCGGCCATCCAAGGGGACGTGACAGCTGGGAAGTCCCCCCCCCCCGAACTGTCGCTTCTGAAGCTGCCACCAAGGTGGAAAATGCCTCCCAAGTAATTCAAATAATCCTACTTTATGTACCTGATATGTACATGTTTGACTCTCTTGTATGGAACAGAATATTTTTAAGGAATCTTTTCATATGTCTTCTGTGAAGTTGATTCAAATTTTATTCAGATGATAGACTAATTTCATATTGCCAGGAAAATTCACATAAGGGGCCGTCCATAAAGTACATCACGCTTCAGAGGGGGGAGGGGGGTGTAAGAAAGTGTGACAGTTTGTGACAGGGGGAGGGGGTGTCCGGCAAAGTGTGACATGGTGTTTTATTTTAAATTTTAATTATTTTGTTAATAAAATAATATATTTTTGTACGAAAGTGTGACATACTTTAGGGGAGGGGGATCCGAGATTTGTGACAGTTTGTGACAGGGTGGAGGAGGGGGGGTAAAAATTGTCAAAAATAGCGTGACATACTTTATGGACGGCCCATAAACTAAAACAAGTTGCACTCTCAGCACTTCATCTGGTGGGTCCTCATGTTCAACATCAACCCTAAAAACTATTTTAAGTCAATATATAAGTCAATTAATATTAGAACTTTTTGACACATAATATTTGCTTTACCTTATCTGCAACAGATTCTCTTTGCAGTCGTCTCCCCTGTACGCACAGTGTGTTAGCTCAATGGGTTCCCTCATTTGATCTTGTATCTTCATGACAGAAGAGTTATAGTCTAGTAAAAAGACTCTTGTCCCTTGCAGTTCCAAACTTGTCTGTTCTACAAAACTGAAGCAGAATATGAAAGCTTTAAAATTATATATTTCCAAAGCATAATGTTACTGGACTTAAAATAATAATAATGATTTATATAGTGCAGTAACTCAGAAAGCAGCTGGGCACACGGCGCTTTACATAAAAATAGTAACACAAATAATGATAAATTCATTCAAAGTAAAACATTCATATCCTAAATAACATACTGTATTGACATAATGGTTCATAAAAGCATATAACTTAGTGCAAGTTCATGTGAACATTTTAAAAATTTTATTGCAGAGATTTTGACAACTGACCTGCTGAGGTTCTGATCTAACTGTGGAGATTGTAACAACTGACCTACCAGCTGAGGTCCTGATCTAACTGTGAAGACTGTGACAACTGACCTACATGCTGAGGTTCTGATCTAACTGTGGAGATTGTGACAACTGACCTACCTGCTGAGGTCCTGATCTAACTGTGGAGACTGTGACAACTGACCTACCTAATGAGGTCCTGATCTAACTGTGAAGATTGTGACAACTGACCTAACTGCTGAGGTCCTGATCTAACTGTGGAGACTGTGACAACTGACCTACCTAATGAGGTCCTTATCTAACTGGACACTGTGACATCTTACCTACCTGATGAGGTCCTGATTCCTGATCTAACTGTGAAGATTGTGACAACTGACCTACCTGCTGAGGTCCTTATCTAACTGTGGACACTGTGACAACTGACCTACCTGCTGAGGTCCTAATCTAACTGTGGACACTGACAACTGACCTACCTGCTGAGGTCCTTATCTAACTGTGGAGACTGTGACAACTTACCTACCTGCTGAGGTCCTGATCTAACTGTGAAGATTGTGACAACTGACCTACCTGCTGAGGTCCTGATCTAACTGTGAAGATTGTGACAACTGACCTACCTGCTGAGGTCCTGATCTAACTGTGGAGACTGTGACAACTGCTTCAGTTGGTTGGTTGCCGTAGCCAGGGTTTCAATGATGTCACTTCCGTTAAATTTTGCAACAAGCTCAAACAGCAAATTGTTTAATCTGATTGGGAAATTTTTTTTTAAAGAGATCATAATGAAGTGGCAGATTGCTAAATGGGAAAGATCAAATTTACATGGACAGATTGTTTAATGGGGTTTCTAGTACTCAATAATCAAGTTAAATTTTTACATAAAACCCTGTCAAAGGACACCATAGCACAAACCACAACTATCTAAAATAATAACAGATAGTTGGGTTTTTTTTAATAGCAACATATTATTATTTAACAAATCAAACAAATGTAAGAAGGGCAATTATGAATAGTTTTTTTTTAACATTATTTTTTTTTTGAACTTTCAAAATTGTACATTTATGACATTACCTAGCTTTTTTGTTTTGGGTTAAAACAAACTTTAAAAAATTTTTGTTTTAACAATTCTTTTAAAATAGGGGAGAGATTTAGTATAAATAAAATAATTTCTTTAGGACAGGGATGCCCAAAGTCTGGCCCGCGGGCCAAAACCGGCCCGCGAAGCAATTTTTACTGGCCCGCGACCTCATCTGAAATAATTAATTAACTAACGTATTATTTTTTAGCAACATTAAATATAAGAAAAGTCGACAAGTTTTACCGTTTTGATAACGTCAAAGGATGGCAAAAGTCGATAACATTGTATTGTTTACCAATTACTAGACTTCAGTCTTAAACTTAAAGACTGACAAGGGGAACAAATGTATTTGGTTCTGTTTGTTCTGCTGTCTGTGACGTTAAATAACCAAGTAAACGATATATTTATTTATTGCTGATGGCTATCGCCATGACTCGTGAGCACAGTTGACTAGCAAAACTTGTCTGTAACAAAGTCAGCTTAGTCAGGCTGGCAAAGTTTTTAAACTTCACTGTATCATTCATAAAGAAGTTCTTTGTGCTAAACAACTTTCATGTGATCGTGTCCTTAAGCAAGTGATAAAGGATATGATCTCTATTTGCTCTAAAACCCTGTTTAACAGCCAGTTTTAGCAGTGTCTTCTTGACATTCAAAGAAAATACAAAGATGTTATGTATGACAATGATATAAGATGGTTTAGTCAGGGGACAGCACTTCAGCGCGTCTACACATTAAAAAAGAAATTGGGCAGTACATGGAAGATAAGGAAAAACCATTTCCAGAACTATCTGATGCTTGTCTTGCATAGTTTGCATTATTGGTTGATGTGAAAAGACATATAAATCTTCTTAACACAATTCTCCAAAGGCACAATGCAGTGGTAAGCCAATTATATTCACATATCAAGGACTTTGGGAACAAGCTGCAACTTTTTCAAAGGGAACTTTTTCAAATGCAGTCTAATACCACACATTTCCCCTCACTGCAGGAAATCATGACAAGTTTACCAGAAAGAAGCTTCAATTGGCAAATGCATAGGTATGATGCAGATATCACATCCATGGCTGATGAATTTCAAAGACGCTTTTATGACTTAATAACTATTGAAAAGATAAACATCATTGTTTTTGTTGAATCTTTATATTTCTCTTTAGATTTTAATAATACTGCGGCAATCTGCAGCAGGAATTCATTGAGCTGCAAACTGATGCTGAATGTCACAGCAGACAATTTCTTCTCTTTGACTTTTAGAGTGAGCTTCATGGTTAAAGAGAGATTAAAAGGAATTCGAACATTTGTTTAAAAAAATGCTTAGCTTGTTTGGCTCGACATACTTGTGTAAGCAGACATTTTCAGTTATGAATTTTAACAAGATCTGTGTGAGGACGAGAATAAGTGACTCTCAACTACGGGATATCATACATATCAAAACCATGGCATTGAGCATGACCTCACCACTTACTGCATTCAAGATCTCAGTTTCACCATTCACATTAAAATTTTACAATAAAAACTCATCATACTATGTCATTTTTATATTATTATTTTAACCCGGCCCGCGAATATCTTTGCATAAAGGAATATGGCCCGCCATGCAAAAAGTTTGGGCATCCCTGCTTTAGGAGGTTTAAAAATTGAAAGTAATTAGTGATTCTCATAAAATTTGCACCAACCTGACTAATCGGGTGTGAGTGACCATCGTCCGTTTGACCAGTTCTCTGTTGATCATCTCCAGCAAGCATCTTTCTACAGCAGGGTTCAAACCATCAACGCTATGTGTTTCACCCCCTGTATGACAGCCTCTATTTCCTTGACAGACTTTTTCAGTCCGCCCATATCCATTGGATGAATCAGGTATCGGTGGATTGGTGTCTTCAAATGCCAGGTCTGTTTTCAACGAGTCAACAAAAGGTTCAGACGTTAATCCCACTTCAGACTGGTCATTGTGACAAGGGAAATGAGACTTTTGACCTACGGAACCTGGAAAATTTGAGTTATTTAAAGTGTATGGACAATGATCCTCTCTTGCTAACAAATCTGAAGCTGAAGAGTGAGAAATTTTCGAGCTGATAAATCCAGATGAATTTTTGTGCACCAAACTCCTTGGAATGCCATCAGAATCTTCATTAAAATGTTCATCCGGGTCATAGACAAAACCTTCACTTCGTCTTTTGTACATGTCCGGCTGTGAAGATTTGTTCATCACCTCTTTTTGGCCCAGGTTTGGTTCGGATTTTGCCTGGAGCTGTGTGTGTAATTTTCCTTGGACGCGGTTTACGTTGATTTCATCAAAATCTGTTTCATGTTTTCCCCGGGGCAACCCCTGGTGATCATAGAATGGTGTGTGTCGTTGTTTGTCCACTAGTATGTCAAGGTCATTCTGCGGAGAAACTTTGCCTTCAGCACCGGCTTCTGATTCTGAGAGTTGCTCTTTGGGCTTTGGCGGGCCGGGAAATTTACGCTTACATTTTTTAAGTGTGTTGCTCCACACCCAGCCGAATCCAAACTTTTTTGTCAACTTTAGATTCTTCTCGTGTTTCGAATCCTCTGTCGGATGCGGGTCAAGATGGCTTCCGTCTGTGTTGGATTTATTGGGACCTATTTTTGGCAAATGAGGTTCCTTCTGAGTTGCAGCAGTGCCATGATTTGATTTTTGGGAATGTTCACTAATGATATTACAGGACACATTGATGTTTTCAATTTCTGAATCTCTCTCAAGGGTGATACCATTAGTTTTTATTGGCTTTCTGAGAGTTCCCAGAATTTCATTATCAAAATTTAAATATTTCTGACTGCCCAGGTCTTTAAACCTGTCTGCATTGACACTCTTGTCAACATTGACACTCTTGTTGACATTCTTCAGATCGTCCCTAGCAGCTCCAGTTTCATTCTGCTTCAGTCTCTTTTGGAAAAGGGAGGTAACTATGTTTTGACGTCTGCTGGGGGAGAACTCTGGTGCGACGTCAGAGAGAGACGGTGTTTCTGGACTGCTAAGGTCAAGGTCTGTTGTAGCCTCTCGTACTTCTGTGATGGGAACCTGTGAATTTGAGGATAATCATTGCAATTATCCTAAATTAACCTTTGCTGTTTTTATTTAATACTATTTTGTTTAGCTCAATGGAACAACGGTTGAAGTGGTTAAAAACTGTCAACTTTTAAAGTAGTTGAACTTTATTCAGGGCCGTCTTAAAGCATAGGCCCTTTGGCATTTTATAGAGGGCCCACAAGCATAGGGGCCCCATGGGAATATGTTTGTTTATATATATTATGTACAATTATTTTTATTCCTGTGAAGCGGGGGGGGGGGGGGGGGGCTCTTTCTTTGCCCATTGACAACACTTTTACTTTGCCCTGGGACCCAAAATAGCATAAAATCGACGCTGATCATATAACGGGGAAGGGGGGTGGCCACAATGGTGTTAAGTCGGCTCTGACTTTATCGCTTCTCTTGAACATTGATGTCAATTTTCTGTTTATGCAATTTTGAGAATTTTTTTAACAGTTCAAATTTTTAAGGGTTAAGGGAGAAAAAAAGATTGAGAGAGATAGAGAAATAATGAGAGGGGATAGAAAAACTGAGAGAAAAGGGTGAGAATGAGAGGGAGAGAAGAAAAATTGAGGAAGAGAGAGAAAGATAGAGATTGCAGAGTAAGAGAGAGGGAGGAAGAGAGAGAGAGAAAGAGTTAGAGAGAGAGGAATAAAGATAGACATAAAGAGTTAGAGGGAGGTAGGCATAAAAAGAAAGAGTGAGAGAAAGAGAGAGAGACAAAGAGTGAGGAAGAGACAGTTGAGACAGAAAGAGACAAAGAGTGACAGAGGGAGAAAGAAAGAGAGAGAGAGAAAAAGTGAGAGAGGTACAGAAGGAGAAAGAAAGAGAGAGAGACAAAGAGTGAGAGAGAAACAGACAGTGAGAGAGAGGTAGAGATAGACTTACCTTGCTGGAGGGTTTACACTCTACTCCGATATCAGCTGACACCCAGGAATCTGAGTCAGCAAAGCAGTCAGAAATAGAGTCGTCAATCCGAAAGTCTCGGACAAAAGTCTCCAGGTCATCATGAATGGACACGGTGTCCATGGAGAAGTCATTGTCATCACTCTCAGACCCTCCATGGTAGCGCTCCTTCAGTGACCGGATGGTCAAAATATCTAAGGGACGGAAAAGGTTTTATATATATATATA
>MUZC01004650.1:72737-98501 GCA_002072015.1 Radix auricularia | reverse complement strand
GCATCTTGATATTGAGAAAGCCTCATATTGATATCGAGAGAGCCGCATCTTGATATTGAGAAAGCCTCATATTGATATCGAGAGATGTGCATCTTGATAGTGAGAAAGCCTCATATTGATATCGAGAGAGGTGCATCTTGATATTGAGAGAGGTGCATCTTGATATTGAGAAAGCCTCATATTGATATCGAGAGATGTGCATCTTGATATTGAGAGAGCCTCATATTGATATCGAGAGAGCCGCATCTTGATATTGAGAGAGCCTCATATTGATATCGAGAGAGCCGCATCTTGATATTGAGAAAGCCACATATTGATATCGAGAGAGCCGCATCTTGATATTGAGAAAGCCTCATATTGATATCGAGAGATGTGCATCTTGATAGTGAGAAAGCCTCATATTGATATCGAGAGATGTGCATCTTGATATTGAGAAAGCCTCATATTGATATCGAGAGATGTGCATCTTGATATTGAGAGAGCCTCATATTGATATCGAGAGATGTGCATCTTGATATTGAGAAAGCCTCATATTGATATCGAGAGAGGTGCATCTTGATATTGAGAAAGCCTCATATTGATATCGAGAGAGCCGCATCTTGATATTGAGAGAGGTGCATCTTGATATTGAGAGAGCCGCATCTTGATATTGAGAGAGCCGCATCTTGATATTGAGAGAGCCACATCTTGATATTGAGAGAGCCGCATCTTGATATTGAGAGAGCCGCATCTGATAATGAGAGAGACGATGGTGCATCACCGTTGGGTAGAGTTGCATTTCCTCGTGCGGCTGAGCAGTCCTATCCTTGAGTGACTGTCTTTACCACAATGTTCGGGCCTTTCTCCTAACTCTTCTGTCTGTGGCCTCCCCCATCCTTCGCTCCTCGGCTTCTATGACGCCCACTTTGACAACTGTGCGCCACGTAGACCGGTCTTCTGCTTTGCATTCCGAGTCTCCTGTATTTATTCTAACTGCTTTCGCGTCTCTCTGGCAGACATCTTAAAATAGGAGACGTGGGCGACCTGATTTTCCTCTTTCCCGATGCCAGTTCTCCATAATAGAGGTCCCTGGGGATAAGCCCCGGGCTCATTGTTTTAACATGTCCTAGCCATCTTCGGCGTCTTTCACTAAGAATTGAGAACATGCTTGGGATATTGGCACGCATCAGGACCTCACTAATTGGCACTTTGTCCTGCGATTTACTGCCAAGGATGCGACGCAGGTATACGCTTGCGTTCATGGGATGTACCATAACAACTGGTCCATGTTTCGCTCCCATGTAGCAGCTTACTGAAAAAAAAAAAAAAAGAAGAAGAAGCGCTGGAGAAATTTACAACGTACAAATGTAATATCACGAAATCAAGGAATCGTTCAACGAATTACATTCTCTCTATTTCCGTCTAGTACTGTCTGCTATTGTACTTAGCATTTCTTGCTGTAAAAGTTGATATACTAATACTACTAAGACCGGAAGTTTTTCAAAATGGCGAAAACTAAATTTTTCTGCCATCTATAAAAATTTAAAAAAAACAATTATAAACAAGCGCTGGAGAAAATGACAACGCACAATTGAAATTTGAGGAGGAGGGGCGAGGGCGCTTCACTGGCTACTCAAAACAGTCATTGTGTCTGTTACTAAATTTAGCCGTAGAAAGTTGACGAGACCACGTTCAAATTTCCCAATCATGTTAAAGTTAAAGAGTGCGAAGCTTCTTTGCAGAAGATTGGCGCTGACAGAATGGCTGAGACCGGTTGCTTTGTCTTTTCTCTCCCCCTCCCCACAACCCCTCTCTTAATGCAGGGTGTCCACATATTGTAAGAGATTAGAGATAAACTTGTGGAAGCGCTCTTATTAAAAGCTCTTAGCCACCATAACAAGTACCACAAAATACAAGGGGAAATTAAACAACCCGTAAAAACAAATATTTTTTACTAAAAATCCCTTATATATGAGACGTAACTAATGATCCTAAATGTAGAAGAAAATCAGCAGTCCCGCGCCTGTGCTCTTCCTGGGGCTTCTCAGCTCTCTGGCCCCCTAGGGGACGTAAAAGCTGAGAGGCCGCTCCCCTCTCCCCCCCCCCCCCCCCCCCCACGAGCGGTCGCTTCTAGAAGCTGGGCGTCCAGGACACTAGGTCGAAAACGCCTCCCACTAAGTTGACATCCCGAGGGAGGGGTGGCATTTTCCCTACTTCGACCCGCTATCACTTCGGCGCCACCCCGGCAAAGCTAACGAGTCTCCATGGTTAGGACCACCGCAATGCGGGGGATCATCAATGACCTATCTAGGGTGTGACCCCTACTGGAAGTTTTCCTCTGAGCTGGCGTCCGCTGCATTCTTAGCGGTACCTTTTGCTTATCTGTAATGGCGATCCTGGCCCTAAACCGGCACCGCTCAGTGGCGTTGCTAGTAAATTGAGGGGGATGAAACGGTCGCTTCGGAGTAACCCGACCCCGAAAGGGTACTTTGGTTATCATGATCGGCATTGCATTTAAATTCTTTGCCTAAGATCCGTACAGCGACTGTAATCATGTGTGACTAGCACCTAACATCTAACATCGGACTGCGGCATTCCAAGCCAGGAGTTGTCAGTTTCAGGTCGTGGTCTGCTCCACGACCTTACTCGTCTGTCGAGCCACGTAGAGGTCACACCTTCTCGACAGATGAGACATAACTAAAAGTTTTGATCATATTCAAAATAATATGTAAACATTTACAGACTGATCGTGACTGAACTCCCCTTGCTGTAAAATGGCTTGTGGGGTGGTCATCGATGGTTGGACTGAACTCCAGTGACAAGTGGAGGTGAACAATAGCAGACGCTGACATTGAGTTTCATAGAGATAAACTAAAAGTGCATTAATTTTATTACGGTGCATTCGATCGATATGAAACAATGCATTGTAAGGTGACACATATGTATGTGCACAAATTTCAGCTCGTTAGCCGCCCACCCGACCGACGGAAAGCCCACCACAGGACGGCGAAGCTAATAAAATGGATTTAAAAACGAGAAGTACTAAGACAGATGAGACCAGGCATCATCCACCCCCACCTCAACCCCCCCCCCACTTCCCCGGAAAAAAAAAAGAAAAAAAAAGTGTGTCGCATAACTGGCAAAATAAGAAGAGCATATGTCATAAATACTCAGTGCAATAATTGCCAGTCAAAACGATAAATTTTCTAANACAAAAGTTCCATTTTACTATGAAGAGAAAATTTTACAGATTTAATAAAAAAAAACAAAAAACACTAAAATTCTACCTTGCTTTTGTGAGACCTTTACTAGACTATAATATTTTATTTTATATATGAGGGGCCAAATCCCAAAAGAAACAAAGGTAAACTAGAACAAATATAATAATAATAATAGAAAAGATACATTTTCAAACATTTTTTAACATGTAGGAATGAAAAGTCGCTCCTCTCCACCAAACGTTCTTCTATGAAGCTTTACCTGGAGATTTTTAATTTTATGATAGAAATGGTATAGTTTAAAATAAAAAGAATACTAATATTTAAAAAAAAAAATTTAAAAAAATTTAAAGCCCAATGCCAAGGTCACTAACTTTTAATACATTAATGTAGAAATCATCATTTTGCAAGATTACTTCCCTTTAATAAGGGCTTTTTTAATAATAAAAATGTGTTCTTTATTATTTTTTTTTCATATAAACCATACATTACTGGGGACAAAAAAAAACGTATTTGCTCAATATTCTGTTCCTAAAAATAAATGTTTTGGTCTCTATTATGTTAAAATTGTAATGCTACTTGATGGATTTATTATTAATATTTTTAAAGGCTAAACGGTTTCGGTCAACATCCTTGACGAGAAGGTCACACATTATAACCTTGACCTTTTTGTTTCGGAAGTGCCGTTTGTTTCGCTTCGCGATTCGAGAAAGAGGCTTTTTGACTGACCTCACATTTTAGTGCTGTCCTCCACTGTATCAAACACTGACAGCCGTATCTCAGTCTGAACAGATAACGTAAGTTTTATATCCCTGTTCGATCATTACAAAATCTTCTAACCCAGTGAGATCGATTTAAAATAAACAACTTGATTCTTGTTCTGTACTATAAAATATAATAATATCACGAAGTGAAGTGTTGACCCTTCCCTAGCCCTGGTCTAGGCCAATGAATAAATGAATTCAATTATAATTATTATAGTGCATATATTTGCCTTTCCTTTAATTTTAATGGACCTTTACTAAAAACTTTTACTTCACAATTTACTGTGTCAAGTGTGTTGAAGAACGGCTGTTTTGCCACATCTACTCATGCTAGTCATATTCACGCGTAAGGAATTATTAAATCACAAAACGAATGAATAATCATTTCAATTTCATGCTTCTTATCTATCACAATCACTGTCACTGTGTCAATAATTTTGGGGTGAGGGCAACTGTTTGAAATTTGATGATTTAACCATCATTACAATGCCTTTCACATTCTCAATGATTCTCATTCACTTTTGTTTCCGATTATCATTAGGCATAATTGATAATTGGGCATATTCATATTATTTTATTATTTGTTTTGGCTTTCGGCTTTGGGAATTATCAGAGGATGTAGGACAGTGTAGTGTAGCCCAAATAAGTTATTTAGTTATTTATTTGAAATTTAAAAATTTACTGAACTCAAAATTTAAAGATAAACATTCATTTCAAGTTCAAGTCAATTCATTCAAGATGAGGATGTTTCTTGCTTGTTTAGTTGTTATAATTGATGATATAGTATTGTAGAAGATCTGTGCCGGGGTCTAGTTTCTTTCTCCTACTGCTTTCGTTCAAGTAATAACAACTCGCCACTCAATTAGTCAATTCTTTATTTACATCAAAACTTCTCATCTGGCCGTTGCTACGTTCTTAGTGGACCAGACTCCTACTCAGCACCCTCGATTCGACTCGTTGGCTCCCTGACCTAGTACATCGCGGCTCCCTGGCTTCTCTCTGATGGTCTAACAAGTCCCCGCCCTTATATTCCTAGCCACCGGTATGTGGGTGATACGTGAGACGCCCTCCTCATTAAAGCCATTAAAACGAAACACCATTCATAGTTTCCCCAAGTTCACATAAATTACATTTGGCATCTCCCTGGACTATGGTCAGTTTGACCGCACTAAAATCTTTGCTCTGGACACTGACGATTATTTGTAACCTAACACCCCCACGTTCCGTCGCCCTCTTGCCCTGAGAATGATCAGGTGAATTGAAAGGGGGGCACAGGCGGAGTCATGACATTTGGCTGGGGTGCACCCTTACCCAAGCGTTTCTCCACAGTATATAGAATATATAAATTTTAAGCATACATACATTGCATAGACATGTTTGACATGACATATCCATAAGCCATACGTGCCATAAGTATAAGCAGTGGTGCCAGTAGACATTGAAATCAGGTAACCTGTGCATCTTTAAAGTTAAAGGATAAGGACAATAGCATTAACATAAAATTTTGCAATAGGAGTTATAATATTGATACTTTTTCAAATATTTGTTTTAATAATAGACAAATCATCTGTTTAAAAGTACATTCTTTAATCACAAGTTTTAAAATTGCTTTGCTGTCAATAGATAATATTATATATTCAATTATTGTTTACTGTTCTTAAATTACTACCATAGACTTGTAGGACATGTGTTCAAGTAACTAGTAATGGATATCAGAAATTTAAATATAAAACTAGTTGTGAAATATAATTCTTCTCCTTTTGAATCCTCTTTTTTTTCCCTCATCCATGGAGAACTTGTATTCTAATTAACACAATATTGATAACTTTTGAATTATTTTTTTTTAAGTGAGATTTTTATGATTGGGACTAGAAAAATTTCATTGGCAATGCCTTTTTGTAATTAGAGGATTTGTTATTACATGTATTACACTCTGCACACCCTACTCCTTATCCCTGCACACCAAAATCTGATGGTGACCTTGGCATTTAATGATTCTGTGATCAATAAATCATACTCATTCTGTCTTAAAATTAGGAAGATTTTTTGACTTATAATAGTCTAGACAAGGGGTCTCTAAACTTTTCTGCCAGAGGGCCGCATTAAATGTCAAACAGCAGCTTGGGGGCCGACTACCCACAGTTTTGTGGTTAACTATATGTAAAAAGTAGTATCTTTTTTGAGATTAAAAGTTCTCCAGGGGCCAGATGAGAAGGCCTCGTGGGTCACATCTGGCCCCCAGGTTGTAGTTTGGAGACCCCTGGTCTAGACCATTAATCCAATGGGGATTTTACAGCTAATTTTCAGCACCACTGTGCAAAACTGCTGAGAGTAAATTTCTAGTTCTGATGGTTAACTAAGGAAAAATGTAATACAGTGGAACCCACTTACCTCGAGCTCGCTTAGGTCGACCACCCCATTAAGTCGACGGTTTTTTTTGGAACCGCCAAATTCTCTCTTTGTCTTAGTATTTTCTCGTCGTTTAATTCGATTTTTTTAAGTCGCCGAAACCTCATAACACGAGCACAAAAAAGGTCAAATTTGCCACTTAACATCGGTTAAGTCGATCCACATTACCAATCGCAAGCTTTTGAAAATGTTTCACCAGTGTCTGCTGGTGACGTCACAGCCCACTTGCTTTTTGCTCTGTGTTGTTTTTGGTACCATGGCAATGCGATCAGCTTGCTATGTGTGCTGGTGACGTTTTCGACACAGCCCACTTGCGCTGAGACATGTGTTGCTATCTTAAATCGCCAGTTTCAGAGATGTGTTGGAGAAAATTAAAAGTTTTTATCGATAATCGACGTTGGTTTTTATTTTAAATTTGTAAATTTCTGCTGTCAGTTGGTGCACATATACCTTCTGTTGTTAGCAAACATGTATGTACAATTTTATAGCATGCCGATAGCTTCATCAAACAAATAACGGCAATGCTGTTGTGTTAAAAAAAACTTCAAAAACACATGAACATTATCATTTATTAACGCTAGTGATGGGACGATACCAAAATCATAGGCTGCTTACTGCAAGCAAGGCTCCCCAGATTTTAAAATATATAATATAACAGACTACAGACAGTTTACTCTCAATCTCCCAAACCATTGTTGTTGGTTAGTCCTATTAGCATCAAGTTACCGAAGGAATTGTAAGCTGAGGGGATCGTATGGAATAATAAAATGTACCGTGTGCAGTGTCCAAACTTGTTGTCATTGGCAACCATTCATCCTTCAACCTCATTTTGACTATTACATGTACCGTACTACTGCTTTGTTCTCATTTTTTCATTCATAAGAAGTGGCCGTGTGCAAAAGCCATTTAACTATTGGTTAGAATTAGTTAAAATATGTCAAAGTTGAAGGTTCAAAAGGAGTACCTAATTTTTTTGTGAACGTTTATATAAGATGATAGTTCTCTTTGAAGTCTTTGTCATGAGTCATATATAGGTCACGATAGACCATTCCGAGTCCAGAAGAGAATGGTTCGGGGACAATGAGGGGATGTGTAGGCTACTTATTTGTGTAGCTTGTAAGGAAAATCAAGCAAGTCGCTTCGAAGGCACAGTATTGCTCAATCTGGGAATCACCGCAAAACGGCGTTATATTTAAACTTAAACGTCTTTAAAAACGAACGGTCTTAACAACCTTAAGAAAGCGTGAAGAAATAGGGTCCCGACATTCCGATACGATTCTGATTAATCGTCCCATCACTAATTAACGCACATCACGTACATATAGAAATTTCAAGCGCATGTTAATATTTTGCCGCCATATTGGTTTTCGCTTTAACTCGATCATCGGTTATGTCGATGCCATTTTTCATTCCCCGACGCCGTCGACTTAAGCGGTTTCGACTGTATAATCAATCCACTTTCTTTGAATAGTGTTTTAAATATTACAATCCTTTGCTTTTTGATTTATTTGCATTTAAGTAAGTCCATTTCATTAACTTTGTTCCCGGTTCATGCTCAATATGTGATGTTCTTGTCACAATCATTTGTGGAATTTGCATTGTGACTTGTTATAGTAAAATGGTGAACATTCTAATGTAAGTTAAAGTAAACTTCAAATAGCTACAGATTTGAAGTCCCAGTAACTAAGTTCTTTTGCATGCTACAGTATATTATCAATGTCTTTAAGACACATTATTTACACAATGTTCTCCAAATCAAATTAAAAACACATATTGTAAACATACACAGTGGTTTCATGATGCAAGCACTTAAATGTTATGTGGGTCAAAGTTCTGTGTCAATATCTATTTATAATAATTATATTATTAGCCCTGGAATTATTTGAAATCTCTTCTAAATTGAGTCATAAATAATGGTTCTGTATTTTGAGCTGATAAATTTGTTATTAAATGCTATAAAAAATATTTTTGCTGTACATTTTAGCCCCAATGGGTTTTAACAATGGTATTTTTTAAAATAAAATTCTAGTATGTAGATCATCAGGAAAGGTTACAAGACCACAGATGAATGAAACTTAATGTTAAATTCAAGTTTTCATGCCATTGAGAAGTTTAAGGGAATAATCACAGTATATCACATTTTTCTGTGTTGTCCTTTTTTAGAGTTATGATAAATAATTTATGCTCTTAAAAAATTAAGTTTTTTCCTTGATGGTTTTCCAGTGACAAAGTTTCAAAGTAAAATGTTCATCATTTTCATAGGTGACATGAAAGTTATTTTTTTTCTATTATTATTATTACAAATCAAATACAATATCAAATTGTATAGAACAAAAAAAATCTCCCAATTTTTTTGAAAATATGTTAATTCAACTCCATGTGGAAAGGCAGCGAAAATAATAATTTGAAGTAGAAACCAAATCTCCAATTATTAAAACTTTATAAGTCTGATAATTTTATCTTAGGCTTAACTTGAGGGGGCTTTATCATTACAATATCTTACTCAGCAAGGTAGATAAACCTTGTACATTTATGTATCAAATTGAGGTTATAACCAGTTTGTGAGAAAACCTAAGAAACATTCTTTGTAGCCTGACATTGCATTATTACCTGAAATATTTATTTTGGAATCGTTAAGACTTCAAAGCCTTTTATAATTAAAGGATGCAAAAAAGATTTTGTTTTCCTTTCAAGCTGCAAGGACAAAACTATTACATATTTCCATTTTGTGGAATTTGCATTGCATTTTGTTTACTGTTTCTATTTTGTAAGACACTTAAAAGCAAGAAAAGTGGATGGCTCTTTCAACTGCTGACTGACAATGTCTTATTTTGTTTAGATTTTAAACCTTTGTCTTATTTGTTTTGTTGTTTTTTTTAGTGTGTCTCAGTTGTCCTTTAAGGAAATTTGTTCCATTTTTTAAAAAGAAAATGTCAACACTGTCTTGTTTTGTCTTATCTATAAAGACACACCTTCTATACACTAAGAAGATTTCTTAACTACATACCCTTGTTTGTAATGGATAGCATTTGCATAATAATTAGATCAATGGACACATACATGTGATTGAAAAACAATTGTGAATCACGATTGTAGTACACTGTATTTACAAATATCAGTATGGTAAGTGTGGTACATACTAAAGTACTTTAAAAAAAAAACAGCCCATGATGTATTGACCTGTGGGGAAGCCCAGCATGCCTGATACTGTAGCACAATAACAAGGTCAACATTTTAGTTGGTAAACATTGCGCTAGGCATGTTAACTGTAGCTGTGTTGGTTTCATCAGTTCAGTGGCAACAATTGGATTGAAATCATGGTTTTTGAACATTGGAGAGTCATAATTGGTGGTGCTTGAAAAATAGTTAAGTTTGTATGCTGGTTTTCCCGTTTTGATATATTTGTGATCAATTGAGACATAAAAGGTAATTATGTTTTCATGAACAAATAGGTCATGTAATTGTAATAGCAATGAACATGTTATGAAAATATTGTTTCACAAATAAAGGACTTTTAAAAGCAGAATTTTTTTTTCATACATTATTATATGTTTGGCTTTCACTTATCAGTTTGTTGACACAATAATACAACACAAATGTTTGTTTTTTTGTTAAAGAAAAAACTATTTGGGTCATTCTTACATGTGTCTCGAATTTTAAGAATAACATTGCTGTATACTCTAGTAGCTTTACTTTATGCTCTAAATTGTGGGTTCCCTTTGGCTTAAATTAGCTGTGTGATTATCATAATAATTATTTTCTTTAAAATTAATTAAATTAGCCGCTGCATTGTATTCTAGTATTCTTTTGAACACTTAAGGTCATATTTTAATCCATCAGCGTTTGAAGCTAAATAAATATGTAGACATGAACACCATTTCAATGCTCAGAGTGAGAAGCCTATTAGGTTGGTTACTGCTGTATTTAAAATAATCTCAGTTCATTGACATTATTGATATAAGATTAATGTTAATCCACAATCAATTTTAAGGGGACAGAAGCCAAATCCGTTCACCATTTGTAATACTTTTCCTGCCTTCTTTCACAGATGGCGCAGATGCTTGCTAAGCCCGGTTCAACGGGACAGATGCCCATCTTCCCCAATCAGTTCCCACGATCATCTTCAACAGCAAACAAGTCCGGGGTAAGTCGAAACATTCAGTTTTGGGTTGATACTTTTCTTGTTATTGAAATTTTGCATGACAGAGTGAATTGCATTAGAGATTAATTTTTTTTCTTTGCTAAGGTTAATTTTTAAAATTAATTCAAATTGTTTTTACTTTCTACTGACACTTACTAGGCTTTGATGGTTCATTAATTTGAATACAGTCGAACCCACTTACCTCGAGCTCGGTTAGCTCGACCACCCTATTATGTCGACGTTTTTTATTGGAACTGCCAAATTCTCTCTTTGTCTTAGCATTTTCTCGTAGTTTAATTCGATTTTTTTAAGTCGCCGAAACCTCATAACACGAGCACAAAAAAGGGTCAAATTTGCCACTTAACATTGGTTATCTCGATCCCCATGACCAATCGCCAGCTTTTGAAAATGTTAGCTATGATTTTTTTATAACCAAGGGAAGTTTCTGCCTCACCAGGGTCTGCTGGTGACGTCACAGCCCACTTGCGTTTTGCTCTCAGCGCTGTGTTGCTTCTGGTACTATGGCAATCGCCGGCCTTTGAAATTCAAGCAAGTTGCTTCGAAGGCACAGTATCGCTCAATCTGGGAATCACCGCAAAACGGCGTTATATTTAAACTCAAACGGTCTTTAAAAACGAACGCTAGTGATGGGACGATACCAAAATCATAGGCTGCTTACTGTAAACAAGGCTCCCCAGATTTTAAAATATATAATATAACAGACTACAGACAGTTTACCCACCCCCACTCTCAATCTCCCACACCATTGTTGTTGGTTAGTCCTATTAGCATCAAGTTACCGAAGGAATTCTAAGTCCATTGTAAACTGAGGGGATCGTATGGAATAATAAAATGTACCGTGTGCAGACTTGTTGTCATTGGCAACCATTCATCCTTCAACCTCATTTTGACTATTACATGTACTGTAATACTGCTTTGTTCTCATTGTTTCATTCATAAGAAGTGGCCGTGTGCAAAAGCCATTTAACTATTGGTTAGAATTAATTAAAATATGTCAAAGTTGAAGGTTCAAAAGTTCAAAAGGAGTACCTAATTTATTTGTGTACGTTTATATAGAGAAGAGTTCGCTTTGTCATGAGTCATATATAGGTCACGATAGACCATTCTGAGCTGAGGGGACGGACCCAAAGAAGATGATTAGGAAGAGAATGGTTCGGGGACAATGAGGGGATGTGTAGGTTACTTATTTGTGTAGCTTGTAAGGAAAATCAAGCAAGTGGCTTCGAAGGCACAGTATCGCTCAATCTGGGAATCACCGCAAAACGGCGTTATATTTAAACTTAAACGGTCTTTAAAAACGAACGGTCTTAACAACCTTAAGAAAGAGTGAAGAAATAGGGTCCCGATATTCCGATACGATTCTGATTAATCGTCCCATCACTAATTAACGCACAACACGTACATAAAGAAATTTCAAGCGCATGTTAATATTTTGCCGCCATATTGGTTTTCGCTTTAACTCGATCATCGGTTATGTCGATGCCATTTTCCATACCCCAACGCCGTCGACTTAAGCGGTTTCGACTGTATATGGTTTTCACATTAAATAACTTTGTTCAGACATTTTAGACCTGTTTAGGAACATTATTTATAATTATTTAAAGATGAGACTGTTCAATGAAATAATACTCCATACCAACCCACTGTCTTGTGTATTTTGCCCCATTTTTAAATAAGATGAGGAAATAAAAATTCTATAAAATTTTTGAAATATGTTTTTTTGTTAAGGTGTCATGTACATGCTTTATATTTTACAATTCCTTTGCTGGCCTGTGTTGTTCACTGTTTTAGAACTAAACAGTACTTAGTAATGTAATGTCTTTTCTTTAAAAGTTAACCCTAGTAGTCACTTCCTTTTTTTTAGCCTGATAATGTTTAATTTTATATAAAATGTTCTAGTTGTCATACTGCTTAGTACTTTATGTATGTTTTTTAATTTTTTTGTAAACATTTATTGATAATTTTATTTTTTAAGGTATTTTTTTGTTTGTTAGTTGCTTTTGCTTACAATGTCCTTCAAGTGCGTCTCATTTGATCATCACCTTTACTTCAGATTTTGAAGACTGCACCAAAAATATCAGGAAGCGCTAACGTAATTCTTTTTTTTTTTTACTTGCTCTTTTGCATTTCTATCTTCATCAATGAGAAAAAAACAACAGCATACCCCACCATATTATTAGCTTTGTCTCCAAACATATTTAAATGCAAAAATCGTTTGATAGTAATTAATAACTAAAGATTAACTATATATAATAATATATTTTGGGTGGTGTTTTTTTCCAGCCAATTATCTAAAAGTTGTATGAAATGAGAAAACTGGATTTTTTTTACCTATTTCATTGAAATACTAGTAGTTAAGAGGGGGTATCTGCTGTTTATGGATTTCTCTCTGTCCCTTATTACTCTTTCCCAAGTGGGACTAAAATGACCCGTCGATGTCACCGTATCATGTCATTTTATATCCTCAACCTCTCTCCCTACTATTTTTCAAACATTTTCTTAACACTGTTTTGTGCTAACCCCCTTTATTTTCTAATTATTTGTGTGGTGATGGTCTATAATATAATCTGTGTGCTTTTGGTGTTGTGATATTATTTTTTTAGTGTGTGGTTTGGTTTTGTCATGCCCTGGGTGTATTAGTATTTGGCCTCTTGTTGCTGCAAATGATTTTTTTTAAAAAGATGATTTAATAATTTCTTCAAAATTTGCGTTATGAAATATGTGCATTGTTTACAGAGCTTGGTGAACTTAAGAACCATTGTGGGGTTTTTTCAACATTGCTAGCGTCATTTTTATGAAAGAATCCCTTTTTTTTTTTAAACATTGCTAGCCGCTAATTTTATGAAAGAATCACTGTGTTTTTTCAACATTGCTAGAGGCAATTTTATGAGCCAAGTTTTTTTTCATTCCCTTATTTCATCTTCAACTTGATCATTAATTTTTAGTCCTATTGTAAACCAACAAAATGTTTTTGGGGCAATAACATGCGTTTATTTGCATCATTGCAAAATAAATAAAAAGATAGAAGGCAACTTTTTCATCGAATAATTTTTAGAAAATTTTTAAAGATTGAATTTTAAATAAATAGATTTTCAATTCCTAATTTATTTCCTTTTTAAAAATAAAATTAAAACAAAAACTTTGTTTACCTTAATTAATAGTGTTAGAAACTCTTCTTTATGTTTCAGCTCACTTGATTTGGACATTTTTCTTTCAACCATCTTTTGTGACTTTATTTAATATTGTTTTCTACACTGAATGTTATAAGCCTGTATCCGAATGATCTTCACCTGTGTGTGTTCTGCCATTTGTTTTTCACAGACATCTATGACTTCATTAGGCCGGAAATCTTCAAATGAAAGCAGTAGGGCAAGTGTCACTTATCAATTTATATCTAGCATGCTAACCGCCTCATTACTCACCAGCCTACGGCCCACATTTTTAACCTTGGGGGAAAAAGGCTTTCTCACTCTAAGCACTCACGCCTGGGGAGGCAATGGTCTCCTCCAATCTTTGATCTACAATAGTTGCTTTTAATAATATACTGACCAAACTGTGACAATTTTAACTTAGGCTGTGGTTCATGGTGTCATTCTTTTTATTTTCTTTAACAGCTTTGATTTTAAGGTTTATTTACTGGTAGCTGGGTAGTCTCGCTTATAACAGAGCTTCATCAGCTTCAGCTTTCCCGCAATTTGTTCAGAATGTTTTCTACCCCAATAGTTTAATATTGCGGTATGATTGAGTTTTGACAGGACACATCCCATGAGACCATGCTCCTTGTTGTAATATTCTTCTTTAATCATTCTATCTTTGACCAAGCCACTGGTAATTGTTGTATAAGTTAACATTGTCATTTAATCTGAATTTTGATATAACATCTTCAGTTAAAAAGAGGCTTCTTATGTGCTAATACAAATATTTACCAAGTAAGTTTCAGTGTGCACCATTACAAATTATAGAAAACACAAGTTTGACTTGGCTTTACTTCAAGGTCTCACTTTTGTATAGCAAATCCTCCATGGCCAATTATTATTTTTAGGCGGTTTCAAAACTTTGAGACACACCTGTTGTCTTCTATCATTGGAATGATGAGAATAAAAACGATTTCCCTTCTGTCAAATTCTCCACTGGGTTTTCTGGTCGCTTTGCTCTCAATTACCTTTTATGTTCTCTTTTTATTACAAGTCAAATGTATACACCCCACTGGCTAAAAGAGATGTGCCCGTTGAAGATAAATTATCACAGAAATTCTTTTTTTTTTTTAAAGTGATCTAAAACAAGATTATGGCCTCATATATAGATAAAACATTTCACACTCTATAATCTCATGAATATGATAATTGAAGGGGTCAAGGTCAATGCTCTGACCAGCTGTATAGTCAAGTTTGTTGGAAGTGGCTGATTATTTTAGACATCAAAATCATAACTTGTGGACCAAGCTGGCGCACATAGTAAGCAGTGTTAAGTTTTTCATCCCACCACACCAGGTACATTTGTTTTATTGGGGTTTGTGGTCTGTGGGACAGATGTCATGGGACTAACCAGAAACAACTGTCAAACAGCCAGCCCCAACCCTACTCAACAACTGTCAACAGATTCTTGTTTAATGTAGTAATCTCCTTGTTACTCAGTCTAAATTATTCCGGCTGTCTGTACAGAATGGCTGATAAACCATTGAATTTATTTTGGTTTATTAGTGTTTACAAAAAAATATGCATTAAAGAGTTCCCTATTCTCTGCAGCCCAGTTTTAGGTGATATTAGAGTTAACCAAACAATATAAAAAAGATTTACAAAGAAACATTTGGCATTTGTTTCTAAGGAGTCTATTACTTGAGCTGGCCACATTGTGCAGTCCTCTGAGCTGCTGTCTCTATGTCCTTCTATAACTTTTTATAAACAAGTTCATTCTTTCATTTCTCATATCATCCACTGTGTCCCTATGTCCTTCTATAACTTGATAAACAAGTTCACTCTTTCATTTCTCATATCTGCTGTGCCCCAAATGTCCTTGAATCTAATTAACAGTTGTTGTTGTTGTTTTTTTTTAAACAGGCTGCCCAGTGAAAGATGGCATTCCCCACTTTTTATTTTCTCTATTTTTCTGCATTGTTCAGGCTTTTAGGTCTTAATTTTTAATGTGCTACAATCCTGTGAATAACAAAGAGCAACAAATAGATTGACCCTTAATGCTACAATCATGCCATCAAATAATGCTGTAGCTGCTAACACAGGCAGATAGATGCTGCTGAGTGTTGATAACAGGAAAGATAACAATGTGATAACATCACAACCAGCCCACCCACTCATTCATCTGTTATTCATATCTAAAATGTTATTAAGGCCATAGGGCCATATAACATCACAACCAGCCCCCCCCCACTTACTCATTCATCTGTTATTCATATCTAAAATGTTATTATGGCCATAGGGTCATATAACATCACAACCAGCCCCCACATCGTAACGCCCACTAATTCATCCATCTGCTATGCATATCTAAAATGTTATTAAGGCCATACAAAAATTATTTCAGATGCTGCTTTCAATGAGAATCTAACAAACGTTTTATTTAGACATGCAGCAAAATGTATTAATCCACCAAACTGATCACCACTAAATTAAACTCTATTTATATTTATATTCACTCCTGAATTTCTCAAAGGTTGTCAAAAGTATATCCCTAACTCCCCTATCATTTGGAGTACGATAATTCATTTTTTCCCTTTTAAATAAGGTGTTTTAAGATAAGCATAAATGCATACTTTTTTTTGGAATTGCTTTTGTAGGTTTTTTATTGCTATTATGAGATCATTTTTACTCAGCTAATAATTGACTATTTTTGATTGAGTTTTATTAAATGACAAATCTATACAGTATCATTTGTGTGTGCAGTTGATCCAAATTATTTCTTTAAAAAAATATTATTTACCCCATATTTATAGTTTTATCCTTTATTAATAAGCATACCTCAATATCCATGTGCTCACAATTTACCTCCTGTGTATGTACCTATGGTGTACCACTAGTATGTCCACCATGGGTGTGCTATGTGCACGTTGTATGTACCACTTGCACCTTGTGTGTTATAAATGTGTATGCATGTCACCCTAACATCCGCATGTTCAATTTATTATCAGATCGACTATCTGTCCTCTAAGGAGCCGGTAAGAACCCATTTTTATCCCAAGATTCTCCTCACCACTATTATTTCTCTCACTAATAGCTCCTACATCAAATGATCAATGTTGTCCTAAAATACTCACCCCATCGTTTTAATTTTTGTTGTCCTAAAATACTCACTTCCACCATTTTAAGTTTTATTGTCCTAAAATACTCACCCCCCATCATTCTAATATTTGTTGTCCCTAAAATACTCACCCCCATCATTCTAATATTTGTTGTCCCTAAATTACTCACCCCTCCCATCTTTTCATGCTTTGTTGACCTTAACTTCTCACCTGGACTAATTTCATACTATTCGCTTTCATGCTATTCATTCAGTTCGTATTTCTTAGTTCGTTTTTTTTCTCATAGCAACAAATGCTACCTTCCACGCCCTCTAGTGGGAAAACCCAGAAAGTTTAATTTTAACCCGAAGTTTTTAGCCACCTACACATTGGGAATCCATGCCATGATTTGGAGGGGTGGTGGTGGTGGTCAAGTCCATTGTGAATGTATGAACTTCGTCTAAACAAAAACACTTCGATGTGAGGTCGTGTTGTAGGTCAGACCCATGATTTTAGGGGTGTGGGTGGGGGTGATGGTCAAGTCCATTGTGAATGTATGAACTTTGTCTTTAAAAAAAACGTTGATGTGAGGTAGTGTTGTTGTTGGTGAGGTTGTGTTGTTGTTGGTCTGACCCGTGATTTTAGGGGTGGTGGGGTGATGGTCAAGTCCATTGTGAATGTATGAACTTTGTCTTTAAAAAAACGTTGATGTGAGGTAGTGTTGTTGTTGGTGAGGTTGTGTTGTTGTTGGTCTGACCCGTGATTTTAGGGGTGGTGGGGTGATGGTCAAGTCCATTGTGAATGCATGAACTGCGTCTAAAAAAACACTTCGATGTGAGGTAGTGTTGTTGTTGGTGAGGTGAGGTTGTGTTGTTGTTGGTCTGACCCATGATTTGAGGGGTGGTGGGGGTGATGGTAGTGTTGTTGTTGGTCGGACCCAAGTGACCCATGATTTTAATGGATGGCCCTACATTTCGCGAGCATTTCAAAGTCAATGAATGCTCGCTGCCTCTTACAGTGTAGCTCAATATCTAGGACGTATTTATGCAAGATGTGACTAGCACATAAAACTGTTCACTGTTGGGAATAATTTAATGTGATAGGCATATTAAAAAAGGGCCACTTTGCCAAGCATAAATTAAATCAATTTATATCTCCATATATTTTTGATCGGATGAACCGAGGACGCGCCTCGCCTTAAACTAAGAAATAATTAATTTTTTTTTACCAGGATCACCCAACAACATTCACACCGATTTTTTTTTTCTTTAAATTTATTTTAAGGGTGTTGTTTTGGTTTCGACGTTATGTATACTGTCCCCTCCCAAATTGTTTTGCATGCCCATTTTTTTTGTTGTTTTTTTTTGTTTTGTTTTTGTTTGTTTGTTGTTGTTTTTTTGTTTTTTTTTTGTTATTGCTACCCACAACCTGGGTGTCCCCCGTACATACAAGTAAGTGGTTATTCCATTATTCCAGTTGGTTTATTGGTCCTTGTCTTCTTGCATGCCATTCTGGGTGGGCCACCTCATCCCGACTTGTTGGTTTGACTAGATTCTAGCTTTCAGATTTTCTGGTGTCGTCGTCCCCCCCCCCCCCCACACCAAACATTTCGTCAAGAAAAAGTTGTCAATCAATTATGTCATATACAAACACTTTTTATTCAAGCAGAGGCGTTACTGGGGATGGTTTCATACAGGGCGGTTGCTCATGGTGTCAACCCCCTCCACACGTAGACACATGACTTACCCCTTAGACTTAGACCTTCCCCGAGTCTGCCAGTGCTAAATAAGGGAATATACACCATTTTGCATTTTGTGTCACCTCTTGTGATGGTGTAATCCGGTGCGATCCTGTCACCCCAAAACCAGTGACGCATCTCCATTCAAATAACATTAAGTTTTTATTTTCATTGACTGACCAACGTCCATTTATTACACAATATATCAACATGACGCTATAATTTATACACATGTAATCTGGCTACGACATTAAGAAACCCTATAAACATGACGCTATTACACACGTGTAATCTGGCTACGACATTAAGAAACCCTATAAACATGACGCTATTACACACATGTAATCTGGCTACGACATTAAGAAACCCTATAAACATGACGCTATTACACACATGTAATCTGGCTACGACATTGAGAAACCCTATAAACATGACGCTATTATACACATGTAATCTGGCTACAGCATGAAGAAACCTTTAACTGGATTAACTTATAAATAATATTAATATTGTAAACATCACCAAAGTCAATAGTGCTGTCTTAAGTTGTTTTTTTTTAAAGTTTGATATTCAAATTTAAACGTTTTAATACTTTACATATGATTTAATTAAGTATTTATCTTGTTTTCTTCCTTAAAGATGTATCTGTTTGTATTATATAGGGTTCTTCATTTCTAAAACCGGAAAACGTTGTAGCTCATTTCGTAAATTTTGCAAGTCCAATTAGCTGTCTTAAATTAACGAAGAATTAAAAATTACCTGATACGATCAATCATTCTCAATATACCTACATTCACGCATTGATTCGTATCTTTTATTAATTTTTCATGAATTTTGTTCTTAAAAAAGATGAATTTAGATATAATATTTCTGTTAATAGATTTCCGCCATATTATGAACATCACTATAGATAAAAATGATATGATGTATCGTAAATGCGTTTGGGCTTTTTTTTTAAAGTGGCGGGTGGGGGGGGGGGGGTGAGTAACTCGAAAGTAAAGAAATGATTGAAATATTTGATAAAGGTTTTTTTTTTGTTTTTTACCCGCAACATCACACGACTAGTAGAGCAGTGTGAATGTGAACGCGTTGCAGAATTACACACGGCGCGAAACTTCATTGGGTAAGCCTAGTTGCATTTTGGTTGTATTGGTAAACACATGTGTTTAGGTTTTGTTGGTAAACTGATGTATGACGCGTGTTTAGGTTGTGTTGGTAAACTGATGTGTCTTTAGGTTGTGTTGGTAAACTGATGTGTGTTTAGCCCTGGACCCCCTGCCGGCCATGTGACAACTGCCCCAGCCGCCAACCTTGGCATTCACTCCCCTCACAATAAACCTATTAGTATTAGCTTAGCCGTGGTTGGGATGTGCTGTCGACTTCATGAAGCTGTCTGTCCTTTAAAGGCTGAGCCGTAGACACAGTTTCTGGTCTGACCCCGTGTTTTAGCCCGTGGGAGTCTTTGAGACTCGTTCACAAGCTTCATTGAGGCCACATCCGCTATATTTAGTTGTTGGTGTCAACTGATCAAACTTACCTCGTCTCCGGGCAACCTGTGCTTTTTCATTGGTTGCAGTTGCAGCGAATTACGCTTTATGCGTCATTTATTTCCAAACCACGGACCACCCCGCCCTGTTCTGATCCCTGCAGGTTTAATCACCTGGGACTCAGTTTATCCCCGTGATGACGTCATAGCCTGTCACCTCTCTTTAACTTTAAGGAAGGGGTAGGCCGGGGCACATCACGTAACAGGTGGGAAGTCCGGTCAACGAGTGCTTGGACCTGCGGCCGTCAGTGTCCTTAAACAGGGGTGTGTAACCTACGGCCCGCATAAGCCTGCAGTAATATCGAAGGAATCAATACATTTCTGGAAAAGATGGATGTTTGTATTTGAACTGAGTCTAAATTTTGGTTAGGTTCTGCCCCTTGACAAAACTTTCGTATCTACCTAATGCGGCCCTTGCCCTGAAATATTATCCCACCAGTGTCGTATAAGCGCCCTGTTGTGGAGCTTCGTCAGCCGACCGTGGTCACTTGTGTGAGCCCCTATTGACGTCAGTACACTTTTCACGCTTTGTTGACCTGGTCTTTACACCATGACCTTTGCGTGTCGGCGATACCTGCTGAAGTGACCTGACG
This sequence comes from Radix auricularia, assembly GCA_002072015.1. Taxonomy (NCBI): domain Eukaryota; kingdom Metazoa; phylum Mollusca; class Gastropoda; family Lymnaeidae; genus Radix; species Radix auricularia. Next base: position 77,860 of record MUZC01004650.1, on the reverse strand, counting down.
ACCTTTGATGGTGGAATCACTGCCACTCTGAACAAAGCCGCGGACGTTTTACTAGACGGTTGTTTCATGGACCTGTGTTGTCGTTGGTCGTTCTTCAGGTTATCGCCCTTCTTGACACACATGGCCGACCAAATCTGCTTGATCAAGTGAACAGAAGCTCGCGTGGCTTGAGACAGTGAAATAAACTTGCCCTTTACCTTACTGTTGTCATGAGTGGTTGGCACAAAAATCGAAAGACGTGTTTATCCCTTTGGTGAGCGGGGTGGGGTATAATTGTATGTCCTAGCAGGACAATCCCATTAGTCATCCACTTCGCCATTTGCCCCCCCCCCCCATCCCACCTAGCACGTTTCTGACTAAAAACATTTTTTGTAATATGAAACCAATGAAAGACAATATATATTAAATGGCTTAATTAAAATAACAGTCTGGAAAAAAGTACTGGAAAGGATTGAGAATCCCTGATTTTCCAGCGGCCATCCCCTCTTCCTCCGTAATGTTGTCAGTATGGTTGAACCCAGATCATCCCCCCTTAGACTTAAGAGGGTTCATTAACTAGTGTTTAATCTCCCAGGCCAAAGCGGTAACACCGCCTTAAGGCCAGTGATGGCTGTAGTAAGCTGTTGTTTTCGTGCGAGGCGTACGGGGGGGGGGNTGCTGATGTCGCAGGTCCCGGCGTGGATGCTAACAGGTCTCTGGGCGAGTCAGCCAAGTTGTGTTGACGACGGAAGGTTCTGTTCTGTACAATTAGAATTGGTAGTCTTCAATTTGACTAGGCGACCGTTGGCTGAGATGCGTTGGTGTAGAGTCGTCAATAAAACTAGCGCGGGCCAGTTGATAACTGAATGAGGAGGACTAGTGAAATAGTGAGTTGATAACTGAATGAGGAGGACTAGTGAAATAGTGAGTTGATAACTGAATGAGGAGGACTAGTAAAATAGTGAGTTGATAACTGAATGAGGAGGACTAGTGAAATAGTGATTTGATAACTGAATGAGGAGGACTAGTGAAATAGTGATTTGATAACTGAATGAGGAGGACTAGTGAAATAGTGATTTGATAACTCAATGAGGAGGACTAGTGAAATAGTGAGTTAACTGAATGAGGAGGACTAGTGAAATAGTGAGTTGATAACTGAATGAGGAGGACTAGTGAAATTGTGAGGTGATAACTGAATGAGGAGGACTTGTGAAATAGTGAGTTGATAACTGAATGAGGAGGACTATTGAAATTGTGAAAATATGGACAATCCATCGACTTTCAGATCCCCCCTCCCAAACCAACCCCTATACTTGTTTTTAAGCGTTTAAATTTAAGACAAAACTATTTGTTTGTTGTTTTTTAATTATTTTTTTTTAAATATCTATCTCGGATTTCGTCCCGCCACTTTTTGGACAGAAGAGTTTCTTGTAACGAATTGTACCGCTCTCTACACCGATTTGTGTGCGTTGTCTTGTGGGTTTGAACCAATAGCTTTCATGGGTTTTATCAGCATGGGTAGTTTAAAACTTTTTGGTTGAAATTATTATTTTTATTGTGATATATCCCAGGCGAAAGTAGATCTAAATGTCTGTTATAAATGGCTCTCACAATGTCTTATTCCCCCCCCCTCTCGCCCCAGCGTATTGGGAAAATTCCCCCGCACTATTCCATTGGAACCATTGTTGTACACAGTCCAGGTTACACGGCATTGAAATAGCGTGATTTATTGGAAATCTGGCAATCAAAACAATCCCATATCTTCTGTCATTGAATGAAGTAGTGAAGGTTGCTATAGTGTAGCGTCTGACTTATTGGCTTGGGTTTGTTGTTTGTAACCATCCGCATCTATGGTGGATTAAAGGGGGGGGGGGTTGGCTGAGCGGGCTAAAGCCAGGGGCCCCCGATGGTTTGATATTCGCACGAAACCTTGAACACATTCTATATTAAATAATTTATAAATATTAATATTATCTATACAACTGATCGCGATTCAGTCTTAAAATCGAAAAAATATGATTTAATTGGCTCACTTAGAGAACATAGTATAAAATATAGTTTATAGTTTTAAAATTTTTCATATTAGACGCGCTCCGCTGGCCGTGTGGAGAGAGCAAAGTTATTTCTTCGTGTTCGTTAATTTTTTTCATTATTAATATTTAGTTAAAGTCACATATTAGCTGTTAGCAATCATTTTATTTTAAGGGACCCCCGTATGATTGCAGCCCGGGGCCCTGTGCAGTCTTAATCCGCCCCTGATCCGCATCAATTCCAAATCTACTGCCGTTGAATGAAGTAGTGAAGGTTGTAGCGTCTGGCTTGGGTTTGTTGTTTCCAACCATCCGCCTCAATCCCACGTGCACCGTGCGTGTCTCGCCGTCTACTTGGGGCTGTGTGAGATCCCATTAGTCAGCGGCGTGGATGTTGGGGGGCCACGTATCCGGGATGTCGCCGGTGTCCTCATTCCCGACCAAGTAGTTCGTGAGAGTGGATGGTTGTTGAGGAGGTTTGTGACAAGTTGTGCGTCTGTGATCAGGTGGTGGTGTCATACATTATGTTGTGTTGCTTGCTTTCGTCTGTCTGGATTGTTAGACACATTATGAGACAGGTTTATAGATGTGATACAGGTTTATAGATGTGATACATTGTGATACAGGTTTATAGATGTGACAAGTTGTGATACAGGTTTATGGATGCGCCTATGTCTTATAGTCTTGCACTTTTCTTAGAGTTTTGATTTTACTGGTTTCTGCAGGCAAACCAATCCACGTCCGAATTCTGGAGGGGAAGAACGAGACCTTGTTTGTTATAGTTTTTGCTTACGGAATAAGAATAGTGTTAGTGTTGTTATCCCTATGTCTATCAAACCGTATTAGATAATCTTTGTGCTGTATTTCCAAGTTAGTTTTAGCGCTATAGAAGAATGCATTCATTCATTCATGGTTCATTACACCATACATAGTAGAGAAAAAAGAAGGAACTGTGTCGTTACAAAGGTCGAGTATACAATTCGCAAAACGCTAATAATGAATCGGAAATTAATAATATAAAACCAGAATGGTCATTTTATATGAAATGTATGCTTCACACTGGGTTAGTCTAGCAAAGCACTAACAGCACTTTAGTGAAGGTGGAGAATTGTTGGGCTGCGTGTTCCATTTGGATTAGTTCTCACAGTCTACGCTATTTCGCGGCTGTGCAGTGTTTGCTTGATCTTGGCTGTGCAGTGTTTGCTTGATCTTGGCTGTGCTTCAGGCCTTAGCGTATTTACTTACATACGTATGATCGCAGTCGGCATGGTTGAGTGCCCGGGTCAACCCCCTTCTGGGGTCAAGTAACACAGTCAGTGTATGTATCAGAGGTGTCCCTGGACCGTGACTTTGTGTGGTGGCTGACATGGGTTGGATCTGGTAGAAGCTGGTTGCATGGCGCCACAAGCGACAGTGGACCACCAACAATGTTCGATTTAGGCTGCGCGGCCGCGCAGATATCTGAACGATGTCGCGCAGCAGTTTAGAAATACCGCGCATCAAATTTTGGTAACATTGCAACAACAAAAAATGATATTGTCATTGCTGTGCAACTTTGCGCACAAGATTTTTTTACTTTGCACACGGATCATCGAACCTTAGATTGAACATTGTCCACCAAGTGCTGCTTGCAGTTTCTACAGCACCCGTGGCAGACAACGTGTTTTATATGACAGGGTTTAAAGTGAATTAAAGCAAAACTGCGCACTTACGACACTTGTTCACGTCTTAATCTCTTTGACCGTAAAACTACTGTTGTATAGCATCTCAAGACATTTGTCTCACTATCTCTGGCGCTGGGAAGACCCTGTGTCATTGTTTTGGTAAATGCTATTCATAGTTTCTGTCGAAAGGGATACGCTGGTCGAGTGACAAGCGCGCTCGACTGGCGTACCGATGGTCACGAGTTCGAATCCATGCGAAGGCAAGGATTTGTTCCCGTGGCCTAGGGAGTCCCTGAGTCACCCAGCTCCAAATGGGTACCTAACTAGACAATAGTTAGGCGCCTGGGTAATGCGTGGAACCCTCATAGCCGTGGCCTGTGACCGCTGCATCACTTGCCAACAGATCATCTGTCATGGTCTGTGGACGCAATTATCTTCTGCATAGAAGGCTCGTCTGTATAGATAAGATAAATACGCCTGTCACTTGTCTCTCTATCTCTGGGAATACCCTGAGTCATTGTTTTGGTAAATGCTATTCATAGTTCCTGTCAAACGTTCGTCACTTGAAACCCATGTGACGAGCTTACGGGGGTCACCTGCTATGTACACGTTTTTATTCTCTTTGACCGTAAATCTGCTGTTGTAAAGCAACAACCCGCGTCACTTGCCCATCTCTGGGATCTCGCTGTGTCATTGTTTTTTTTTGGTAAGTGCTATTTATAGTTTCAGCCAAACGTTCATCACTCGAACCTGTGTGATGGTCGTACGGGGCCGCCCAACTGTTGTGACTCGCCGATCTGCTCCCGAACTCTGTCCTGGTATTTGTTGACAGGTTTCTGGCGGCTGAAACCGTCCCAGCACGCCCCCAGTAGTCAGTAGCGCGGAGGTTTGCCAGGACCAGGGCCCGCTACCGTTGATAGGAATTACCGGTCCTGGTTGGTGATGTCACGTGCCGGGGTCACGCTGAATCCAGCGTGACGCAATCACCAACACCTGAGATCCATGTCAGTGGTGATGACGAAATACACGCCACTTGACATAATTCAACAGATGAAATCCGTGACGTTGGTAATCAAAGTTGCGGCCGTGAAGATATCTGACCAACGCCGCGCAGCAGTTAGAATTACCACGCAACAAATTTTGTTTTATAAAAAATATTTAACAAAAAATGGATGCTGTGCAATATGCACGCGAGTTGTTTTTTTTTTTGTTTTGTTTTTTTTGTTGTTGTTTTTTTTCCACTTTGAACCACAAACAGAGGGAACATTGCTTTCATTATAGTAAAGCGCCTTTTTCAGCTATTTGCCAAAGTCTACGCTAGCCTACAGCGTGTCAAACGCGCATGTTCAACACTTTGTTTTAAAATTTAAAGGAAAATAAATCATAATAATCTGAAGTTGATTCTAAAAAATTTTTGATGTCGCCGTTACATTCCGGGGGGGGGGGGGGG
>MUZC01004650.1:61777-72714 GCA_002072015.1 Radix auricularia | reverse complement strand
GGCGCTTGTGGAGACTGTTCTATAACTTGGTGCTATAACTTCTAATGAGCGTGCTGCTCCAAAAGACTTCTTTCTGCCGCCACTGCATAGACCTTTTTTTATTATAAAAAAAAAGAGAGCTCTTTCCAATATTTCCCAAGCCAATCAGGATAAAGACTGCATAAATGTGTGTTGAATTTTAAAATATTAACTAGTGCCGAGGCCCGTCGTCACCCGAGAGCTGGGTGCAGCGCTGAATCAATATTTTAACAATTTTTGTGTAGGGCATTTTTAAAATGAGATGGTGGCAGTGGGGTATCGTTGTTATCAGTGTTTAAATTTGAATAAAGCAGTCAAGTTTTATTTACGGGTTTTAAACATTGGCTTATATGTTGCTATTTATAGCAGTTAATGTTGAACATTCATTGCAGATAGCACAATTAAGAAGTCTCGCTGGCTTATTAACGTTCGTGTTATTTTATGGTAGTGATTACTCGCTCGTCAAAACGACCCAGTATACAGCTGCATACTCCTTCGTCTAATTCCGATTATTGCCGTTCGATGTAAGTTTTTTTTTATAAGTTTAAAAAAAATATTTCCAATGGTTGTATCCGCATGGTCGTATTGATAGTGCGATCGTGCACTAAATCGCCAGGGTTCGATCCTTAGTTGGGTCTTTTCACCAATGTTATGCATTCATGGTGGATAACTCATTGATATTCTGTGTGTCAAGATAACGGGAGTTAGCTCCCCTAACCTAACTTAAAACACGTACCGCCCTTTCAGCTTTATAAAAAATATACTTTTTAAAATCTGTTTTGTTTACAAACTAAAACTTTTTTTTATAAGGTCATATCTGGCGAGCCTGTCTTTATTATTTCAGTAATTGCTTGTAAAGGGGGGGGCGCCAAAGATTTAAGTAACAATTAAATAAATGTCGAAAAGTGGACAGGTGTGATGTAGAGAGTAAAATAAACCGTTGTGGTGGATCCCTTTGAACATCGGTGACAATAATATCGATGCTGTCACCATTACCTTATATTGAAGGGGATGGGTTATTCATTGGACCATAAGTCACCGGGGCTATAAGGGGAGCTACGTCAGCGTTGTAGACTAAACAGTTCCACTGGCTGGACACCAAACAGTTCCACTGGCTGGACACCAAACAGTTCCACTGGCTGGACACTAACCAGTGGTGATGGTGTGTTGAAATAGCCGGCTGTTGGGGAGGGGCGGTACGCGGTGCATGGGTGTGTGCTCTGCCCTGGCACCGACCTGGACTAAGGTCACAGCCTCTCGTGGCCACGTGAGGTCCACTGACGGAATCGATGGCGTCGATTGAGCTTGCCGTCTGCGGTCAGTTTAAAACCAGTTACCGGCACCGGCGGATGTGTTGAGCCAGACTCGTGCTGTGTTGTTATCCCGCTGTTCAGGTCTTAGTGGTAGATGTCCTCGTACATGTTCAGGTCTTAGTGGTAGATGTCCTCGTACATATTCAGGTCTTAGTGTTAGATGTCCTCGTACATATTCAGGTCTTAGTGGTAGATGTCCTCGTACATGTTCAGGTCTTAGTGGTAGATGTCCTCGTACATATTCAGGTCTTAGTGTTAGATGTCCTCGTACATATTCAAGTCTTAGTGTTAGATGTCCTCGTACATATTCAGGTCTTAGTGGTAGATGTCCTCGTACATGTTCAAGTCTTAGTGTTAGATGTCCTCGTACATGTTCAAGTCTTAGTGGTAGATGTCCTCGTACATGTTCCAAAATGTGACAATCTCTGTAATTAATTAAAGAGCGCTGCTGTCCACGCAAGTCAAGCAAGCTCATCTCGCTATATAACTGTTTAGTTGTTGCCGCTATGGGTACTGGTCTGTTTTTTCCCTCCATTTGTCAACACCTGACCAAGATTAAGTGCTCCTCTTCTTTTGTGTATGTGCGGTGTCTATGAAATAGGTCTGAATTCAGTTGGACTGAAGCATGCTTCTCACAATTGTTAGTATGACGGGCCGGCTTGAATTTTTTCATGGTCCCAGGGATTGGTGCACTATTTTACCTGTACTGACGTAGTAGTAGTAGTAGCGAAATGTCTTTTATTTTATTTCATTTTATGTGCTTATTGACGAAAAGTGACATATTCTCTAGCAGTGATTCTCAATCTTTTTTGGGTAACGACACACTAAGAATATTCGAGAGTTTTCGCGACACACAAAAATAATTTAAACTCATTTTATTAAAAAGATAACTTTTAATTTTAAAAAAAAAGTAATACTGTGATATATGGATATCAGTGCGATGGATGTGCCTGCTTAAAGGGAACTCATCAACTGTAAGGAGTTTCTTGTTTAGCCGGAAAGCTATATTCACAGAACCAAGATAAAATTAATTTAACTTGTTTAAAATGCCGACTTAGCCTAATGAAAAATTTCATGCCAATTACACCGCTAGAAAGAAGGAAAAGAAAATGGAGTGCACAGACGCCAACTGAACCTAACGTCGAACGTTCTACCCCACGCGAATCACACGTGATTACTGATTTCGTTGTTGATCCATTTAACAAATATTTTGTTTTGCTTTATTTTAAAATTTCGTAATAACTTCAGAGCTCAGAGCCCTGAGCCCTAGCAATTTGAAATATCTTTACTAAATCTCGCGACACACCTTGAAATCCCTCGCGCCTCGCCACACAGATTGATGGTAGAGATTGACGTGACCGCCAGTGTGTCCGAGTTTAGGTTAATATTAAAATTTGTAAGACACTAATGGCCTCCGTACATTTCCCGAGTTATAGAAGCCTTCCACGGACTTTGAGGGAATGAGGCATTTAACAAAAATCTTAAGACTTTTTAAGGAAAAAAAGTAAAGTATTGGCAATCATAACGCAGTGAGAGCATGGATAAATGGCGCTGCACAAACCATCAAACGTAAGGTCGTATCTCTTGTCTACGTAACGGCATAGCTGACTTTGTGGTTGTTGATCAATTCATTCAGTCCACGCTTGACGTGTCTTCGGTGTTCAGTTTTTCTTGAGTTTTTTTTTTTCGGGCAATCAGCATATTTATCACCGCCATTAAATAATTGTATATGTCAGTGATGGCGAACCCTTTTGTGGCACGCGTGTCATAGGTTGGCCATCACTGGTAAATGGTTTATATAACACGACTCTAATCCCACCCAGAGAATTGTTTGTAGTTTTCCAGATGGAGTGTGTCCAGTATTGTCATAGCCTCCAGTCTGTAAATGCCCCAACATGATGAGACTCGCCGGATAGATCTCTGTCTGGAATACAACTGAACTCTCACGATGAATCCAAATTTCCCTTAGTCAGCACATGCGTGCTTGATTCTTGCTAACTTTTGGTTGTCTGTGTCCCAGAAATCCCCCCCCCCCCCATCTGTGACGAGATGGGCCATAATTCGATTTTCTTTCCTTTTGTTTCTTTTCCGTGCAATTTTTTCTTTTTTCTTGTGTCTCGATGTTTAGGTGATAATAGATCTGTTACTTGCTGCTGCCCCCCCACCCCCCACACGTATTTTTTCTTTCTTTGCCCCGCTCGCTAGCCGGCTTGTTTGATGTCGTGAACGAATTTTTAGTTTGCCGTTGTCCGTTGTAACAAAGTTATATTGGGCATTGTTGTTGACTTTCTCTCTCTTTCTAAGGACGCCTTCTAGTTTGCGAGGATCTACAATCCAAAAGTGTATTTCATCTTACTAACTGACTTTGATTTTGGATAGTTCAGTTTTTGGTTCATCTCTGCTTGAACTATTTGATATCCCTTGATGGCATCATCATACAACTAGAGTGAGGCGCACTTCAACTTGAAAGGACTTCTGTTTACGAGTTGTGTGTTATTTCTGTGCACGAGGGATTCGGTGAGATATCACAACAGTCGCTCCACCGTAGGGATTTCCACTCTCTGTCCACCCACGATATCGCTGACCAGTCCGTGCTGACCAGTAAGTGACCAGTACCAGCACCACTACCATGGCCAACCATCTGTTGCCCAGCATTAACGTGCCGTTCAGCCAGCGGCACACCAACATGAGCAGCGCCTCTCTCTCCAACGCGGCAGGGGTAGGTTGGTTCATTCATCATTTTTTTACTCTGTAGATCTATAGCAGTGATTCCCAAAGTGGGCGCTACCGCCCCCTGGTGTGCGCTTTTGCGATCCAGGGGATGGTGATGGCCATAGGTGTATTTGGTTGGGGGCAATGAATAATGATGAAAAAATATTTTCCAGGAGGGCTGAGTAATATTTGCTCTGGTAACGGGTCGGAAGGCCAAATAAGTTTGGGAACCACTGATTTATAGGCATGACTGTTTTACTCTTGACTAGTCGTTCAATGTGAGTAACTAGTAGCGTCTAGGGATTGGTTCTATGAATATAGCGTTCTTCAAACAGTTTTGTGCACGTATACTACTAAAAGGTCAAACGAACGTGCATAGATCGCGTTATTTGTAGGTTCATCTTATCACTCTGTAGACTTGTAGTATATGAATTTTCATGTTATTGTGACTAGTCGTTCATTGTCAGTAACTAGTAGCATCTAGGGATTGATTCTATAGAGCGGTTTTCAGATTGCTCGTACCTTAAATTTAGCAGTGCTCCTCAAACCTTTTTTTTTTTGTATGGCGGACCGACATGAATTTTTACATCGGTGCACTATTTTCACTGTACTGACGTGGTAGTGATAACGAAATGTTATGTATAATATTTTATGTTTCATTTTATGTGCATATTAAAGAAAAATTGAAATATTCTATAGTGTTAGTACTAATGTTTGCTAATGGAGTATTATGATTATATTTTCATGTCCTCTCTTGATAACTATGCGGACCGGAAGCGGATGGCCCACGGACCGGCACTGGTCCGCGGATCACCACTTTGAGAAGCACTGCCCTAAAGGGTTAATTAAACGAATAAACTGTACTTTTATATATATATATATATANTGAAAATCTTGACCCCCCCCCCCACACACACACACACTCAAACACACATAACCACTGCTCTAAGCATGCGTACAGTACAGGTCGCCTTTAATAACACTGGACAGACTGAGCATTGGCCCAAGCTCATACCCATAGCCCATAGCCATAGGTACCGTAGTTATATAATTGAACGCTCTACAACAATATGCGCTATGATGCACGAGATGGACTCGGCTTGTCTTCCACTTGTGGGGGGGGGGGGCAATATGTGAGTCTGACGACAGATCACCGTGTATAGTTTGTGTGTTGAGTCCTGTCTATGAGTTTCCATGTCTGAGAACCAGAGACACCGGATACTTCACCTCAAACACGTGGGGAGGATTCAGTTACTAGTCACTAGACTTAAACGAACGTTGCCTCCATTATAATATAGTGATCTTCATCCTACATACATATATCCACACCATATTACCAGTGATGTCACTAGGGGGTGCGGTGGGGGGCCGCCCGGGGTGACACCAGCATAAGGGGTGACATTAAAAGTAAAATTCTGTAAGTTCGCGTTATTTGGCACTGAACGTAAGACTCGGGGGAGCTCTATGGGGTAAGTCGTCAGGGGGTGACACTATAAGCTAGCGCCCTGGGTGACACCAATTCTAGTGACGCCTCTGCATATCAATGGGACATAGTAAATACCATCTGTACCATGGAACACGTTGACATGTATCAGTTACTAGTCACTAGGGGTCTACTAGACTAAATGAACGTCGCACGCTCTATCTCCATTATAATATAGTGATCTTCATCCTACATACATATATTCATACCATATCAGCAGGCTTGTCCATGGGAGATATTTTTCTGTCCCATCCTATCCCATCTCATGGCAATTCATGCCTGTCCCATCCCATCCCATGGTGACGTTTCCCATGAGAATCCCATAGGAAAAACATTCCTATGGACAAGCTCATGGTCATGGGATATATTTTTCCATCCCATCCCATGGCAATTCATGCCTGTCCCATCCAATCCCATGTTACGTTTTCCACGAGAATCCCATGGGAAAAACATTCCTATGGACAAGCTCATGGGAATATTTTTCTATCCCATCCCATCCCATGGCAATTCATGCCTATCCCATCCCATGGGAGGTTTCCCAAACATTCCAATGGTCAAACCTGCATATCAGCAGTGGCGTCACTAGGGGTCTACTAGGCTAAATAAACATCGCACACTTTCTCTGCATTATTGATTTCCATCCTGCATTAATATATCCATCCCATTTCAGAGACCCGGAGTTTTACCCTTCAAGGTATAGTGTGTAACGGAATTGATCGGATTTTTATGCCGTGGCTCTGCTTTTAATTACACGGAATGCCACTTGTCGGAACAACTCTCTGAACATAGAGCTTCTGATATCTCACAACGTTCTGTGGGAACTTTAGAGCTGTAGTCATTTCTTTGATTTTCCAAGTTCGTAGTGTCTATCTGTTATGTCTTCGTGTTCGCATTGATCAGATATCGCCCATTTTGCTGTGTGGTGCCGAGAAAGGAGAGTGGTGAAAACGTCTTGCTGTAGTTAGTGATGGTGCATGCTTCGTGCTGTTTTGCATGAATCATGACATCCTATTGGTAGGCGAACAAATATTTGATTTGAGATAGGATTGTTCTGAAGAAAGGGAAGGCCGTCGTCCGTTCCCCCTCCCCACCCCCTCCCGCAACCACTGTTTGCATGTTTTCCCGGGGTTGAAAGAATAGCTATGACATTGACGACCGTCATTAACGCAGCAGACGACAAATCTCTTAACGCTCATTCCCCCCCCCCCACACTTTTCCCCTCAAATAGACTGGGTCAATACAATAGATCAATAACAACAGGTCCTTCGACAATGCATGCTTTTCATTAGCTGAGCTACATCCTCCCCTTCCCACTCCACTCGCCTCACGTGGTTTCTTGTGTTGAACACACCCACTGCCGGCCACCGTGCCTTATCACTGTTGTGTGTAGTGTGTAGTCAAATCCCTGGTCCTCTAGCTGGAGCCGGCGGATGTTAATTTAGTTCTAACCACACGTTATTGTCGTCTCTTTAAACGTTAGTCACTGACATTGATTCCGAGATCTATTTGTGGCATTAGCTGATCATTTTCTTACAGTCTGGACGCTGGTTAGCTGTGATACATTCCCAGGGTCAGGGGGCTTAGACTAGAGATAAGGGGGGACAACTGCCCGTGTTAAAAGTTCAAGGTCTAGCCCTGTGGCTTCACACCCAAGTGCTTGCTTGTCAGCTGGTGTGTCTTATTGCAGGCCTTATCAGACAGTGTTGAGTGTATTAGTTAGTATTGGTGCCCCTAGATTCTTGTAGTAGTTAGAGCCGTGGTGAAGGGTGTTATACCTTGGCATGTTCACAGTGCTGCAGTGCTAGATTTGTTTGTGCTTTAATTAAGACTATTTTAGATTTAAGAGGTCTCAGAAAATCAGTTCGTGTAACTACTTTCACGTAAGACTCGGGCTGATCATAAGCATAGATCATAGGTGACTAAAGACACTCAAGTAGGGTAACCTGTAAACCCGGTCTAATAGTACTAATAGTAATAGGCTATAGGTGAATCTAGGTTTATCATGAATACTTTCCACATGATACTATACTATACAAATTTAAATTTATACATTTTAAGTGGGATGTTGATAGATGACACTCGCTTATGACCCCCCCCCACCCGTAAACACTTTGTGACCCACAGGGTGCCCACAACCCAGTAAAGAACTTAGATTCAAACTGTGTTTTGTTGAGGCTCATGAAATTATTACCACCAGTGAGAACCAGGAAACTTGTTACTGTGTAAATAGTAAACTGAAATAAATATGAATATCTCCAATTAATACTTGTTACTAAAACTTAAAGTTTGCTCACCACCAGACTGTGGCAAGTAACCAAACAAGTGGGCTTGGGCTCTGTAGTTTCATGACTATTCAATATTGTTCATTATCTTGACTACAATTATTAGAATATTCAAACACAGAAATTATCATCTTTTGTTGAACCTTCAGTCATAGAACATTACATAGCAAGAAAAATCAGTTATTAATACCTTGGACAATAACATAATGTCAAAGCCAAAGGTGCAGGTAAGAATCAAATGGTTGTTTAATTTCAAGGAAAAACTCCTTAAATCTTATTGATAATAGTATTGAAGTACTGAATACTACATTACAAAATATTTGTTTTTAAAATCAATAGTTCCAGAGTTTTAATAGTTGTTTTAAAACAAATTTTTCCTCTTCTTACTGACATTATTTTTATAATATGCTTCCCCTACTTTGACATTGATGATGAAACATTTTTTTACATAATCATTTATTGTTCCTTTTATAATTGTTAAAGCAGGAGCATGTATACAATGATAATAATTACTAAAAAATTATGATCTACAAATTTGCGATGCAACATTTTTAACAAGTTTTACACTTAAAATTGTGCACTACAAGCAGTGGCGTCACTAGGGGGGGGTGCCGTGGGGGCGGGCTGGGCGCCCCGGGTGACACCGACCCTAGTGACGCCTCTGACAAGTACAAGCTATACTAAAACTAAAATATTTTCATCTTTATCTTCATCTCATGTCTAATTATCATCGTTTAATCAAGAAATGTCATTTCACCTGTAAAAAATAAACTAACTTTACAAACCCCAAGAAACAGTTATGGCTTACCAGCTCTAGAAATATCAGTGTTTCCATCATGTTTAAAGAGATGATTCTTGCTTCTATTATAGGCACATACTTATCTTAGCAAATAAACTAACTTGACACTGTTAATTTCCAGTGATCGTTGTAGTTTAAAAAATCATTCTGATGTTCATTACTTCTCAGTCTTAAACTGCTGTAAGGTATTTTATCATTGTCTAAAATTATGAGGCATCTTTATTTGTTTGTATTTGATTACGTATGTCAATGTATTTTGTCGATAATTAAACAATAGTTTTTATATTTAAATCATTGATAGTATATTTTTATACAACCAAGTGATATTTTATCTGATTATAGCCTTATGAGAATAATTAATTTTTATTTTAATCTGCTTTAAATACTATTAAATTAATGCCTGAAGTGGTATACATTTAATTAAATTCTTGAGCATCAAAAAGACATTCATGTGATGGTTATAATGTGTTTTTTTTTTTGTTGTTTTTTAATGTGTGTCTCTTATCTTCCATTTATTTATAAATCAAGTATTTGTCAATGGATGATACTACTAACATATAACATCAGTCCCATGGGATGTGGTGTTGTAACAAACATCAGTCCCATGGGATGTGGTGTTTTAACAAACATCAGTCCCATGGGATGTGGTGTTTTAACAAACATCAGTCCCATGGGATGTGGTGTTCCAACACAGTTTAAAACTAGAAATTCTAAGGATAACTACAGGAACTGGTAGTATAATTTATTATCTCTTCCCACTACACAAGTGTTGATGTGTTTCAGAAGATGAAAGGTGGTCTTGGTGTGTGTTAGAGTTGTTACTACAGTTTTGTTAATTTATTATAGAATCTTGGGTCTTGGTGATAAAATGAAAGGGCGTGGGGGTGGGGGGCGGCCGATTAAAAGGTATTGGTACATTAGTGGTCTGGAATAATCTGAGAATAGAAATGCATGCTCTGCTAATATACCTCTACAGCGCCTAGGCTAGTATGTCTTAGACTTTTTATATTTATAGAGACGAAGATGTGACCGCTTTAGTCTAGCCATTAGCCAAATCCAAATATCGGGATGACTGAAAGAAGTCCGCATGGTCCTCAGCTTCCCAGAGAATGAACATGTAAAGTTTTGTTATAATCTTAGTTTAACCTAAGAGAGGCTGAGTTCAAGGGAGATTAACGATGTATTGTTTTGTTGTAATCTTACAGTTTAATCTAAGAGAGGCTGAGTTCAAGGGAGATTACTACCTCCAGACCCAGCAGCTCCATGCAGCCAACGCCAACTCTCGTTTGGAGCACATGTGTGCCCTTGACATTGATTCGGAGCCTGGACAAGTTCGGATGACAGGGATCATCTGCACCATTGGTCAGTTTGTGTTTTGACTTGTTTGGTCAGTTTGTGATTTTACTTGTTGGTCAGTTTGTGGTTTGACTTGTTTGGTCAGTTTGTGGTTTGTCTTGTTTGGTCAGTTTGTAATTTTACTTGTTTGGTCAGTTTGTAATTTTACTTGTTTGGTCAGTTTGTAATTTTACTTGTTTGGTCAGTTTGTGGTTTGTCTTGTTTGGTCAGTTTGTGGTTTTACTTGTTTGATACTCCTGATATTTGTTTTGACTAGAAATTATGTTAGTACTCCCTAATTATTTTCTCTAAAATTTATGTTAGTACTCCCTAATATTTGTTTTCACTAAAATTTATGTTAGTACTTCCTAATATTTGTTTTGACTAGAACTTACGTTAGTACTCCCTAATATTTGTTTTCATTAGAATTTATGTTAGTACTCGCTATTATTTGTTTTCTCTAGAACTTAATGTTAGTACACCCTAATACTTGTTTTCACTAGAACTTATCTTAGTACTCCCTAATATTTATTTTGACTAGAATTTATGCTAGTACTCCCTAATATTTGTTTTCTCTAGAACTTATGCTCTGACTTATTTTACAAAGCAGTGAAGGATTATTTTAAAAAGCAGTATGTGTTATTTTATATTCTTCCTTTGTAGACTTTGTCAAATTCTCCTTCATTTTTCATTGCATGATTTCTTTTTTCAGGCCCTGCAACTATGGAAGTTCAAATGCTCCAAAAAATGATGCTGGAGGGAATGAACATTGCTCGTCTGAACTTTTCTCATGGAAGTCATGATGTAAGTTTTTGGCTGTTGCAATCTTTGATGAAATCATGCACTAAAGCTTTTAGATGATAGCTGGGAAAGCAAAGACATCTCTCTCTGTGTTGTATGACCATTGTGGCCATCATCTCTGTGTTGTATGACCATTGTGGCCATCTCTCTCCGTGTTATATGAACATTGTGGCCATCATCTCTGTGTTGTATGA
>MUZC01004650.1:48897-61656 GCA_002072015.1 Radix auricularia | reverse complement strand
CATTGTGGCCATCTCTCTCCGTGTTATATGAACATTGTGGCCATCTCTCTCCGTGTTATATGAACATTGTGGCCATCTCTCTCCGTGTTGTATGACCATTGTGGCCATCTCTTTCTGTGTTGTATGACCATTGTGGCCATCTCTCTCCGTGTTATATGAACATTGTGGCCATCTCTCTCCGTGTTATATGAACATTGTGGCCATCTCTCTCCGTGTTATATGAACATTGTAGCCATCTCTCTCCGTGTTATATGAACATTGTGGCCATCTCTCTCCGTGTTATATGAACATTGTGGCCATCATCTCTGTGTTATATGAACATTGTGGCCATCATCTCTGTTATATGAACATTGTGGCCATCTCTCTCCGTGTTATATGAACATTGTGGCCATCATCTCTGTGTTATATGAACATTGTGGCCATCATCTCCGTGTTGTATGAACATTGTGGCCATCTCTCCCCGTGTTATATGAACATTGTGGCCATCATCTCTGTGTTGTATGAACATTGTGGCCATCATCTCTGTGTTGTATGAACATTGTGGCCATCTCTCTCCGTGTTATATGAACATTGTGGCCATCATCTCTGTGTTGTATGACCATTGTGGCCTTCTTTGATGTCTTTAAAACCCTTGTAATTGTCCTCTGGTTTTATTTCCCCACAGTATCACAGACAAACAATAGAGAATATACGAAAGGCAGTTGAGGCTTTCTCTGAGCCTAAACCTATAGCCATTGCCTTAGACACCAAGGGACCTGAAATCAGAACTGGCTTGATTGATGGGGTGAGTTGTTTTTTTTAAATCTTTTCTTAAGAATCAGAACTGTTTGTAAATACAATGCCATATTTCATTTTTTTAAAAAGTAAGAGGATTTTTATAGAAATTTGAGTACGCATGAGTATTTACAGGTTAATAAAAAAATTATTTTTTTGTGGTCGGAATTTTTTTAAAGAAAATGATGATAGCGCTTACTTAAGTACCTTCATTAAAGTGTTACGATTATTAATTATCCATTGGCTACATTTCCACCAATCTCCAACTTTTGCATAAAGAAAAGCTCATAGTCAACTATTACCATATTTAAATTTCTATCCCAGCACTAAAAAGAAACCCCCAAAAGAATGGCTTTGATAAAAACTTCTTGGCCAAAACCAACACTTGTGCTAACCGCCATTGAACTTGTTTCTTACTTGTCCAGAGTGGCACGGGCGAGGCTGTCCTAGTGGCAGGGGAGACAATCAAACTGACTGTGGACGATGCCTTCATGGACAAGTGCAACAAGGACATCCTCTGGGTTGACTACAAGAACATCACGAAGGTTGTCAACCCGGGCTGCAGGATCTACATTGACGACGGGTTGATCTCTATCATTTGTAAGGAAAAAGGTGAGTCCATCACTAGTGAGTCCATCACCAGGTGGGTCCATCACCAGGTAAAAGTCCATCACCAGGTAAAAGTCCATCACCAGGTAAAAGTCCATCACCAGGTAAAAGTCCATCACCAGGTATAAGTCCATCACCCAATGAGTTTATCTGGTAGTTAGAGTGGGGCATGTTGATCAGACCAGTAGTGGAAATTGAGCCGCAGACACCAGAGTTTATTGACTCAAATGACAACAGAGCACTGCCCAACCAACTCTTTTTCAACAGGCTGGACCACAACAGGGACTCGAACTGCTGTCATTGCAGCTTAGCTTCTGGGATACAGCGCTATATAAATTATCTATTTATTATTATTAAACTGTACTACACCTGTTAAACCTGGTGTCCCGCACCAGACGTAACAGAGCTCCCCAAAGATCAAAAGGGCTATAGAGCTCCCCAAAGATCTAAAGGGCTATAGAGCTCCCCAAAGATCAAATGGCTATAGAGCTCCCCAAAGATCTAAAGGGCTATAGAGCTCCCCAAAGATCAAAAGGGCTATAGAGCTCCCCAAAGATCAAAAGGGCTATAGAGCTCCCCAAAGATCAAAAGGGCTATAGAGCTCCCCAAAGATCTTAAGGGCTATAGAGCTCCCCAAAGATCTAAAGGGCTATAGAGCTCCCCAAAGATCAAAAGGGCTATAGAGCTCCCCAAAGATCTAAAGGGCTATAGAGCTCCCCAAAGATCTAAAGGGCTATAGAGTTCCCCAAAGATCAAAAGGGCTATAGAGCTCCCCAAACTAATGATTTGCAAATGGCCCACTATGACAACCCTAAACCAATGGTGCCAATTATTCTGTGTATACGGTAGATGTTTTTAAGTGTGAAGAAAAAAACAGAAGAGAAATGATGCTTTGAAAAATTATTTTTTTAAAATTAAGTTAGTTTCAAAATGATTCATTTATTAAGTGCACACTGTGCAGAACTGGCATGCAGCATAATTTAGGCCATTTAGCCTACTCTCCTGCATTTATCTTGTTGAGACTTGTAATGTTTCACTTTTTATGACCTGGGCCCGCAGGTAGCGATTACCTCATTTGTGAGATTGAGAACGGTGGGATCCTCGGGTCCAAGAAGGGCTGTAACCTGCCTGGCACAGCCGTGGACCTGCCTGCAGTGTCTGAAAAGGACAAGGCAGACCTACAGTTTGGTGTGGACATGGGGGTAAGCATCTTTTTTAATTAATTGTCAGGTCTCACTTAAGGTATGAATCAAATTAACCCTTGCCCCTGTTAAAACAAATGACTTTTAGTAATTACATATGGAGGGGAAAATGTATATATAAGTCCTGTTGATCAAAAGTCCCTGACTTTTAAAGTCTTGAAAATTTTATTTTATTTAATCATTATAAAAAATGCTGATACAGTAGGGAAAATATGTTATCAATACACCAGTTTGCCCTTAAAAGTATAGTCAATAACAAGTGATGGCAATAATGTGATGGAAAAATTATTGGCAGTAATTTAAAGAAGTAACTTAAAAATGCTATAGTTTGAACAATGTTACTAAATGGTGAAATATTATCTTTATTTAGGAACACAAAAACAAAATCTAAATTTACTTTTAGGTCGACATGATTTTTGCATCTTTTATCCGTGATGCTGCCGGCATCAAAGAAATCCGCAAGGTCCTCGGGCCCAAGGGAGCTAACATCAAAATCATTGCCAAGCTGGAAAATCATCAGGGTATTCGCAAGTAAGTGTACAGTTGTTGATGAATGTTTCCCAAACTACAACATCTAGAGATTTATCAGTTTGTTTAGATTTCACCCACATTGCAGCTCTAGCCTCAAAGTTGTATTATCTAGATAATTACTTAAGTCAATCTGTCTGATGTATAATTTTATAATACTTGTTAGCTAGGAGCTTTTCTTTCACAACTGTTTTAATTTTGTGTTGAATGTAAAAATTGTGCTGAGGATTCTCATCTTTCTAAACTTACTTCAGCAGGGATCCCCCCCATGTGAAATCTGTTATTGTATGTTGCATCAAGCATTATTTCTTTCCCCCCTCACCCGTGTAATCTGTATTGTATTTTGCATCAATCATGTTATTTTTTGCCTCCCTCCCCCCCTTCCAGTGTAATCTGTCTTTGTCACATCTAACATTATTTCTTGGCCCCCATGTGTAATCTGCCATTTTCTTATCAAACATGTTTTTTCTTGCCCCCCCCCTCCCAGTGTAATCTGTCTTTGTCACATCAAACATGTTTATTTCATATCCCTTAGTTTCATGGAGATCCTAGAGGAGACTGACGGTGTGATGTTTGCCCCCCATGTGTAATGTATTTATCTCTTGTCCCTTAGTTTCATGGAGATCCTCGAGGAAACTGACGGTGTTATGGTTGCCCGCGGTGACATGGGCATTGAGATCCCACCAGAGAAAGTTTTCCTGGCTCAGAAGATGATGATTGGCTGCTGTAACAGAGCTGGGAAGCCAGTCATTTGTGCCACACAGGTTGGTGAAGGAGGGGGGAGCCGGTCATTTGTGCCACACAAGTTGGTGAGGGGGGGGGCAGTCATTTGTGCCACACAGGTTGGTGAGGGGGGGGAGCCACACAGGTTGGTGAGGGAGGGGGAGCCGGTCATTTGTGTCACACAGGTTGGTGAGGGAAAATTATGTAAGATATTTTGTTATTTAATGAACTAAAAGTATCCACTCAAAATGACTTCTGTTAGTAACTTGTATGATATGGTTAGTTTTAAAAATATAATAGCTGAGAAATGTGAAAATAATAAATTATTGATTGAATGTGACAAGATAAAATTGAGAAAGTTGCATCCCACTAGTACAAAAGATATACCTCAATACACCAACAATCTTTGTTAACCGTAAATCTTTAATAAACCGACAATCTTTAATAAAAATAGAGGCCCTTTAATACACCGACATCTATCAATACACTTATTACTGGTCACAAGTTAGTCGCCTTCCTTTCTGAAAAAATAATCTTAAATTAATTGTTAAGATGTGTTGTACAAGTGCTGTCTTTATGGTATTGCCTGACAGCTAATGTTCGTATATCATTTGCTTTTGAATATATTCACTTTAAAAAGATAACTTCCTTGCACTGTGGCATCATCAGGTTTGTCTAACAGGATGATTGCTGTTACTATCTCAACAAGCCCACGCCCTCGCTAGTGTGCTGCCTGGTTTTTAATGTTGTAAAATCGTTCAATTATAATCGGCAGCCTTTTTGCTGAACTTGCTTGCTCTGGATGTGACACAGTATTGTCAATTCTCTTGTTTCAGATGCTGGAAAGCATGACCACAAAGCCCAGGGCCACACGTTCTGAGACAAGTGACGTAGCTAATGCTGTCCTGGACGGTGCTGACTGTGTTATGCTGTCTGGAGAGACAGCCAAGGGAAAGTACCCCCTAGAGACTGTCAGACATATGCACAGGGTGAGCCGCCCCTTTACACTGATCTAATAATTTATAATTTTGCCATGTAAATTTTATCATCTTTTTAGGCAAGGGTTTTTACCAGTTCTTGATAATTTATAGAATATATTCCGACATATAAGTTGACAAGGTGTATAAGACGACTGGGTTTATAAGACGACTGGGTTTATAAGACAACCAGGTGTATGACATGACCGGGTGTATAAGACAACCGGGAGTGTAAGACTACTGGCCTACTTCTCCTTTTAAAATCTAGGTTTCTTCCAACACACTTAAGGTTTTAAACTGGCTTCATATTTCTTTTATCTTGCTGGTGGAGACATGATGGGATCTTGACTGTTGGCCATTTTTATACTGTACTGTATTACTATACAAGTGCTGTACTGTATCATGTACAAATACTTTTTGCTTTCCAGTCTATACAGACATTTGTGCTTTACTGTACAGAACCAGCCAATCAGAGCAAGCTATGTATTTTCTGTCTACCTGCATACAAATGCTGCTAGGATTTGCTTGGTCAGCCTTCTTCAGCTGCCCCTCCATCTGATCGCATTACCAAATGATAGAATAGCGTAGACTTGTGCCAAGATTTTTTTACGCCTAAAAGTCGACTTACACACCCGAATTTACTGTAATCTTTCTTGCCATGTGTACATCTGATCCCGAATGAAGAGTGCAGAAATTGATACTGCCCTCGTGGTTATCTTTTCAGATTTGCAGAGAGGCAGAGTCTGCCATCTTTCACAAGCAAAACTTTGAAGATTTGAGGCGCGAGACACCACTCTACACTGACTCCACACACACAATCGCCATCGCTGCCGTCGAAGCGTCTTTCACCTGTATGGCTGCCGCCATCATTGTTCTCACCACCACGGGGAGGTAATCATATCGTGGCGTGTTTGTAGTAACTGTAATGATCATTTTCAGTCACTTGTTATAAACTGAGTTATTTGATCTTGTCCAACTTGCTGTAGAGATGTTGTGACTTGAACGGGGAAAAAAAATATAAATACATTTCTAATTCACCAGTTCTATGTTGTAGAGACATATCTACAAATGCTGCTGTGTTACAGATGGTCTATTAATTGTATATATGTCTGCTAATGGTAAATAAAAATTATATGGTCAAATGATGACTTTTTATTTACACTATCACAAGTGTCATTCCCTCTACAATAATGGAACTAGTTTAATACCCTCTACAAATATAGAACAAGTGTTATACCCTCTACAAATATAGAACAAGTGTTATACCCTCTACAATTATAGAACAAGTGTCATTCCCTCTACAATAATGGAACTAGTTTAATACCCTCTACAAATATAGAACAAGTGTTATACCCTCTACAATTATGGAACAAGTGTCATACCCTCTACAATAATGGAACTAGTTTAATACCCTCTACAAATATAGAACAAGTGTTATACCCTCTACAATTATAGAACAAGTGTCATACCCTCTACAATAATGGAACTAGTTTAATACCCTCTACAAATATAGAACAAGTGTCATACCCTCTACAAATATAGAACAAGTGTCATACCCTCTACAAATATAGAACAAGTGTTATACCCTCTACAATTATAGAACAAGTGTCATACCCTCTACAATTATAGAACAAGTGTTATACCCTCTACAATTATAGAACAAGTGTCATACCCTCTACAATTATAGAACAAGTGTCATACCCTCTACAATTATAGAACAAGTGTCATACCCTCTAAAATTATGGCCGAAAAAAAAAATCCCTTAAAATTACGGCATAAGTTGAACTCCCTCTAAAATATGTTAGAGTAATTCTCTCTGAAAGTTTGATGTGATTGATCATGAACTACTAGACAGGACAAAGCTATGTAGCAAATGGTCCACTGAGAATGATCTTTGTTTTAAAATGTCAACACTTTCTTCTGCCAGATCTGCCTACCTTGTCTCTGCATACCGACCACGTTGTCCCATCCTGGCAGTCACCAGATGTGCACAAACTGCCAGACAGGCTCACTTGTATCGTGGTATCTTCCCCATCCACTATGTTGGTATGTACTCAGTGTTGTTGTACTCAGTGTTGTATCTTCCCCATCCACTATGTTGGTATGTACTCGGTGTTGTTGTACTCAGTGTTGTAACTAACCACCCAAGTCAGGTGTCGGCAACTGTTTGAGCTGGAAGAGCAAAATTACAATTTACAAAATTTCCAAATTTTTAAAGAGCCACTATCACGAGTTTTGAAAATAAATATATTTTTATATTGTATAATTTAATTAATATTTGAGCATGAAGCTGGAGAGCTGCATCTTGACTTGGAAAGTGCGGCTCTGCCCACCCCTAACCTAGGTCAAAATTAAACTATAATCTGGCCAGTTTGACATGGAAAGTGCGGCTCTGCCCACCCCTAACCTAGGTCAAAATTAAACTATAATCTGGCCAGTTTGACATGGAAAGTGCCGCTCTGCCCACCCCCGACCTAGGTCAAAATTAAACTATAATCTGGCCAATTTGACATGGAAAGTGCCGCTCTGCCCACCCCCGACCTAGGTCAAAATTAAACTATAATCTGGCCAGTTTGACATGCTCACTTAGATGTGTTCATGTCATCAATTTCTGGGCACACCGAAACAGAAGCTAGTGTTAAGATTTCCTGTTAGGTGATTGAATGAACCCTTGTGTCTACTACCTACTGCACTAAACATATTGTGACTGACATCTGAATGAAATAAGTTTTGTTACTTTGATTTAATATCTAATGTACTTAATGAAATATGTCGATCTGTGAAAAAACAAATTCAAATTTTATTTCTTAATTAAATGCCTTGTTTTTAAAAAAATACTTTTTAATATCATTAACTTTAAAAATGTACAAGTCCTATAGAAAGTTTGTATGCAATAAGTTTTTGTAAATGAATGATTCTTTATGTTTTTAACTTTGGACATCACTTATTGTCTAAATCTATTGATGTTACAGTACTCTTTAAACTAATCATCATGAGATTGGTGTTAAAGTACTCTTTAAACTAAACATTATGAGATTGATGTTACAGTACTCTTTAAACTAAACATTATGAGATTGATGTTACAGTACTCTTTAAACTAAACATCATGAGATTGATGTTACAGTACTCTTTAAACTAAACATGAGATTGATGTTACAGTACTCTTTAAACTAAACATCATGAGATTGATGTTACAGTACTCTTTAAACTAACTCTTAAAGTCGCAGAAGGGTTTGCAATAAACTTCAGCCTCAGTCCCGTAAGGATTTCCCATATTACGATCCATCGGTTATGAAATAAAAAAAATTTGCGTAAAATCCATTTATAATATTATTGTTATACTGACTTCATTTTTTAGGCTAAGAATGGTTATTTTACGCATTTAAAAGACGGTACTGAGTTTAAAACAATATTTACATGTAGTTTAGTACTATTATTTAAGTAATAAAGTATAGCGAAAACGTATCTTCGAAGAAAAAACCTGTTAAAACTACCAAAAAAAACATCGCGAGCGATCAATAACAGTAGCGCGGGCAACGGCCGCCATTGCCGGAAGTCGAATGCATCATTTTTCAAGCATTGAAGAGTTTTTACTTTCCGAGATCTCATTTCTAACGAGAGTGGTATCTAGGGACGCATTACGACGCTTTATGGATAGCGGGAAGAGACGCATTACGACGCTTTGCGACTTTAAGAGCTAAACATCCCCACACACCTTGTTGAATGTGTGCTGAATGCCGTGGCCTCCTCATATTCTCACCTTTTTCTTTGAATATTTTTTACATGATTCGTGATCTTGTCCTGTGTCTGTCCATACCTCCTTCACATTCTCCACCCAAACAATTTTTTTTTAAAAAACCTCCTGAGTTCAACCTTCTTCCACTCTGAGGGAAGCACGAAAATTCAGATTAACTCAAAACTTGCGAAAGCACAAAAAATTTTTGACTGCAGCTTTAATAATTCATATTTTAGTCTTTTTTGAATTCAAGTAAATTTTGCCGGGTTTAAGTTAAATTCTGAAATTTGTGCTTTCGTCAAGATTTTTTAAAATTAACTGAATTTTTAAAGCAATTTTTTAAAGAGAGAAAGAAAACTAACTCTAACACTGATTTTTCTTGCTTCTCTCCCCTCATTGAACCCTCCAACACTTGTATTCCTGAATCAACCCCAAACCGATGATTTTAAAAAAATCAATTGTGGAATTCTTCCGGACATTCTCTTGCCCTGGGTGCCTGCTGTTTTATTGTCTGCTTTCCTAACATCGAAATGATGGTGTTTTCGGCACACCAGAAATGACTTGTGGGGGTGACTGGAGAAGCAGGCCTGTGTATAAATGCCATGCCCCAAGTAAACCTGTCTTAAGGTCATCTATGTGCTTGTGTGCATGCTTTGGTCGCCCCTCCTTAGGTACAGATTCTAGTTCCGTTGATCCTGCAGAAAACGCTGTGAAGCCCATGTATTACTGGGAGGCTGAAACTGACCACTGCGTCGTGTACGCCCTGAACATGGCCAGGGACAGGCAGATCATCAAGGCCAAGGACCTTGTTCTGGTCGTCACGGGCTGGAAGTCTGGACAGGGCAACACCAACACGCTGAGGCTCATCGCCTGCCCTGACAAGATTTGTGATCAGAAGATTTTACGGGTGCCCAAATTGGACGTCTATTTAAACTAAGAGGTTGTTGGTGAATGGGGTGGAGTGAATGATTTTACGGGTGCCCAAACTGGACGTGTATTTAAACTAAGAGGTTGTTGGTGAATGGGGTGGAGTGAATGAATGTCTGCCATTCTGCTAGTTCTAACATCAACTTCAGCAAATTTGCCGTTTGTTAATTTTTTTTTTGATATGATAGAGGTAAACCACTATATTATATATTTCAATTATTTTTTTTAATTTAGATTACTTGCTAAAGTATAAGTAGGAAAGTAAATTATGCTTGTTGTCATTGTTTTAATATTTGGTTCATTCCTAAACATTTTGTCATGTTTGTCCATCAAGTCTTATGAATATCCTTTTATTTTTTAAATGTCGACTGATTGTACACATTTATAATTTCTGGTCACTGAAATTTTTTATGTGAAATTCTTAGTCAAGTTAATATATTATCCTCAGCTCCCAAACAAAAATTCTGGCTAAATTCTGGATAGATCAACGAATTTGTTTAATTGGGAAAAATGAAACCACTTATGAGAATATCGGTCTACCTTAAACATAAGCCTTTGATAAAAGGGTTAGTCTAATGCTTCGCCAAACTCTTGCTTTAAAATAATCCCAATAAATTTTTTGTTTATTGTCCTTAACCCATTCATGTTATTTGTGCTGTAGTTTGTAACGTTTCAATAAATTTCAACATCACCATCAGAGCAAAATATTTCAGTGTTCATTTTTTAACTCTGTAAAAGATCAGGAAGTGATAACATGGAGTAGTGTTTAAATGCTGAGGCAAGTTGAAGGCCCAATGATGTACTGACAGTATTAGGACTCTATTGTATGGCACAAAGGGTATTGTGTAGGGTCTAGTGTATAAATGAACAAATGGCAATAATCATACTTCGTTAGATTTGCTCTATACCCTAATAGTATTACACATAATTTATTTAAATACATTTTACACTTGAGCTTTGAATATGTGTATATTTTATTTGCATTTATATTACATATATTTTATATGCATCTATCTTATTTGTATAAGATCGCCATTTTTGACTTAATAATTTTACTGAAAAAAATAAATGTACATTATAAATAAATCTATTTTCTAATCTTAAAGGCTGTTATATTGTCTCTATAATTACCAGGAATTCTGTTTCTTGTTATTGAGATAACTTGTGTTAAAGTTTATAAATGTTCTTCTCTAACTTTGTATGGGATTGTAATTTGTTGACATTTGATCATTGCGTTTTATTGAGCATTACTTTCTCTCAAGCTTTTACACTCTTTCTAATATTATTCTTTTTCCATTGCATTTGATGTTTTACAGAATTTTTGTTAAATCCGTTGTAATCCAACACATTTTTACAGCATGTGCAATTTGATAACATACTATAGAATGTGATACTTGGCCCTGCACCACTTGACAATGTTGTTGTTTATCATTCCCAGCCCCTAAGATGAATGAGTGGACAGCAGATGTCGACAGGCGTATCTGGAAGGCCATGAGCCTCGGCATGGAGAGAGGTCTAATCAAAGAGGAAGACCCGGTAACTGTCTTTATTTAAGAAGGAATTTTTTAATTTCTTAATCCAGGATTTTTAGGATACATTGTAATGTTGTTAAAAATTTCTGGTTGGATCGAATCATAACATTTTAAGTGTCTGCCTGGTTAGGTTTTTTAATATAATTATTCAAGTTCCAGTATATAAAATATTTAAATAAAAACAAGAACTGTCATATAAAGAGGACAAAAAATATTTTAAATAAAAAATACAATTGTAAAAAATAAAGAGCTATTTGCAATATTCTTAAATATAAAAAATACTTTGCAAAATGGATGGATAAAAAACTTTTGGCAGTTTCAAATTTTAAATTAATGTTTTTGATTCTCTTTTTTTTTCATTTGTTATGCATTGAACACTTGTTAATGCGTTGTTCAGTAATGTTTGCGCTATTAGTAATTTAAAACTGACAAATAAGTCTATCAACTCATGTATTCAATAAACTTAAATCTTGACTTACTTATGTTAGGATCGTGAAACTATGAATTTAACAGTTCTTAAATTTCCCAAGTGTTGGAAAAGTGGGGAGGTACAATCAATCGGTGAGAGTAATTATAAATGATAAAACATTGGGAATGAACAACTTTAAATATAATGTTAAAATCGTGAACATGTTTTGTTTTTTTTTTAAAAAAAGATTATTTTTTTATTAATATTTTAAAATCCAGCCTGCTCATGGTCAGTTTCTCTTGCGTCATTACGTAGATTTTTTAATGCACCCGCTGAAGAAATTTGATAAACATAAGGTGTACCAATCCTACATGTGATTGTTTCATTAAATCTTTGCATCTACTCCACAATAAGGTGTACCAATGCTACATGTGATTGTTTCATTAAATCTTCTGCATCTACCCCACAGGTCGTCATCCTAACTGGCTGGAAACCTGGATCAGGGGCCACCAACACAATGAGAATCATCGCTGCCCATAATCAGATGGACAAGGAGTTGCTTCCCCCAATCGTCGGCATGAGTTCAGTCCCCTCGTTCAGCCGAACCAAAGAGATGACGGAGGAGTTCTCTGCCATCTCTGTGGCCTCAGAGGACAGCGGAGACGTCAAGTTTTTTTAGTCTCTTCGAACCTTAGTTTCCAGAATGTTCCACCACCTGGCTTCTCTCTCTCCGTCTTTTTTCATATCAATGCTGGTAGCTTTTGTAGTCCGGACCGTGTATGTAACCATGCCTTATATTCTTATCTCCAGGCATCCTCGCCATTGCCCCAGGGTCAGGTGATCATGTCACCAGCTGCCACCACGCCTCCAGACACACGGGGGTGGCAGAAAGTCTTTTACTTTGACCAGAAACATTCGATAGGATGTGTCTGTCTGGGGAACCCAAGTGTACAGTTTACTAGCTAGTTGTTGAGACAATCCCCACCGTGTGGCACCTTTTGTGTCCGACGAAGCTGTTTGAATGCTTCGTGCACAAACACTTAGAAGACAACTGACCAGTAAGCCCTATCAAATTATATTCTCTTCTAACTGAACTGACAGATTGGACAAAAAACTGGAGACTTTCTAGAATTTGAAATATTTAAATTTGTATGAAAATTATTTTTTTTTTTAATATAGCAAGAAATAGCCTACATGTGAAGTTTTTTAATTGAACAAATATCTTGTTTTTGAGGATTTGTTAAATTTTGTTATCGCTTTAAACCAATGAACTGTTAGATTACGATAAACACAACTGGATGCTTGCGATAAAAACAAATGTCTGACCTGCCGCTTGATCCCC
>MUZC01004650.1:24387-43031 GCA_002072015.1 Radix auricularia | reverse complement strand
AGAGTGGAATACGGCCGGGAGAGTGGTGGCAAGGGTGGAAGGCGAGAGTGGAATACGGCCGGGAGAGTGGTGGCAAGGGTGGAAGGGAAGAGTGGTGGCAAGAGTGGAAGGCTAGAGTGGAATACGGCCGGGAGAGTGGTGGCAAGGGTGGAAGGCTAGAGTGGTGGCAAGGGTGGAAGGGAAGAGTGGTGGCAAGGGTGGGTGTAGTAACGACCGTTTACGTTGTAAATTTTATAGAAGTCCTGCACAGAAGGCGCGTCTGTCACAGATGAGACATCTTCACAGTATCGATATTTACAAGCTAATAAGTCAACCACGATACTGGTTTATTGTTTTAATGCTCAAAACTGACAAGACTAACACCATTAGTTCAATCATTAAACCTTGAAACACTAGATGGTAGAAGAACCAAGAGTAAATTAGTAATTATACACAGGGCAATTAATTCTAATTTAGAAATACAACACAAATATAACTTAATACAACCCTCAGATACACATAAGGATAAAAACACCTCTCTTATCCCGTATGCAAGAACAAACACATACAAGTTTTCTTTCTTCCCGTCCGGTATCCGAGCGTGGAATCTGTTGCCTGAAGAATCCAGGAAAGCCAACACTTTATCATCATTTACAACTCTAATAAGAATACAGGACTAAACACAAACCATAGATAAACGTAAAACGCAAAAATCTTCTGTACAGAAGAAGCGCCTGTAACATATAAGAAGCTAATACGTTAACCACGATACTGGTATATTGTTTTAATAATCGTGTTGTTCCCGGAGAGTTTATTTCATTTCAGCTGATCTGAAAATTGGTCAAAATTTACTTGCCAGATTTAACCTCCATATGGCTCTCAAGTAAAGTTGCTATATACATTGCCGGATTTAGACATGAAAATGCCCTTACTTATTTGAAATATGCGGGTCCTCCGCAGAGGCGTCACTAGGATTGGTGTCACCCGGGGCGGCCCGCCCCCACTGCACCCCCTTAGTGACGCCACTGGTCCTCCGGATATTCTATGTCAGTTCCAAGTATGTCAATTGCTCACTCGGACAAATTTAATTTTAATTTTTTTTTAATGGCCAAAGAAAGTGGAGGTCCTGAGCTATAGTTGGGGCCCTAAGCTATAGTTGGGGCCCTAAGCTTGTGTATCTCAAATGTAAAGCCCGGCCCTGGCCATATCTGGCTGGGACCTGGCCGGGACACTCAAAGATGGGGGTGGGGGGGAGGGGCGTAGAAACGAAGCGCGAAATGTATTTAATATAATTCACGTTTATTTAGAACACAATTTCATGAAACTTGTTGCGGCAGAAGCAGTTGGTACATCGTACTTTACGGGGAGATTTCCCCTTTACCGGCGACCATTCCTTTTACGTATTTATAGAACCATATATGCAAGTCAGCTGGTAGTTTTAAACTGGGACTTTATACTTTAGGATTGATTCCACAGTCTCTGGCAGCAGTCCATTTTTTTCCCCTCACTCCACTGGGCCGACAGTCGCGTTGTTTGCGGGATAGAGAACAAATGGTCGCATAGTTTTACATGTTGGGATTATTTCAGAGGTGTCACAAGGGTTGGTGTCACCCGGGGCGGTAGCTCATGGTGTCACACCCTCACGACTTAACCCATAGAACTCCTACGAGTTTTCCAGTGCCAAGTAACGGGAATATATAGAATTTTACATTCTGGTGTCACCCCCCCCCTGATGGTGTTACCCGGGCGGTTCGCCCCCACCGCACGCCCTAGTGGGGGGTGACATCAACCCTAGTGACGCCTCTGTTGTTGATGAATTTAGAATTGTGTTTTCGCGTGAATTTCAATTCAATTTCACAATGCCAAATCGTTCATGGTTCATGTCGAAACTGGTGTTGAAATTCAGTTGTTTTTTATTGGGCCGTTCATAAATGACGGCACGCAATTCTGTCTGATTTTTACCCCCACCCCCTCCCTTGTCACACTTTATCACAAAAACTTAGAAGCCCTCCAATATGACGTCAAAAAGCTGTGACTCCCCCCCCCCTCTAAAAGCTATATTTTCTATTGGAAAATGAGCTTGTTTGAAATCAATTTATTGTCATTTTAGTATGTATTTAGTGTCAGGCTGCACTTTAATATCGTAGCACGCTTGAATCCATGTACAACGTCATGAAATAAATAGTAAGAAATTGAAAATTTAAGTGGAACTTTATTATAAACTGGCGTCTTTTGACGTGACGTGTCAATTCTTAAACTCCACCCCCTCCCCTCGTCACACATCGTCACAAATGTGGGAACCTCCCCCCGCCCCAAGTGCGTGACGTCATTTATGGACGGCCCCTTTCACACAGACTAAAGAAAAACAAACAACATCCCCGCACAAACTTATACGCTATACTCATCTCTCTTGCGCCTAGGTGCAAATGAGGCCATGGCACAAAGTTCCGGTTACTAATTACAAGGAAGCAATACAGGCGCTGCCAATTACGATTATTACTATTACTGACAGGTACGGACGTCCAAGCGGACCAGGTGAGGCGACAACGACTGACGCTTTTTAATTTCGTTCCATTGACTCGAGTTCTTTAAACTCTAACCAATGATACCCATGATGACGAGCACAACAAATTTGCATTTGCAAACCCTAGAAGCCATTATGATAAGACCATTGAATCATTTGCCCTTGACCGTCTTAATTAGCAATAGCGGGGCCCTACGCCTATGCGGCTTAGTATGCGAAGCGTATTGTGCGGGGGGCTCAGTTTAGGTAGGGATAAGGAATTTAATAAGGATAATAAGTGAAAATTATGATGGGTGGGACCTATGAAATCGCGGGGACCACTGCGGGCGCATAAATTTGCAGTGGCCTAAGACCGGCCCTTATATAATTATATATCTATCAATATATGTCTTGATCTTTAAAAATCTCATTCGATCAAGTTATTCACGGCTAATGAACTTTCATGGTGATGCAATTCATAATAGACGTGTAGCGATCATAAAAAATCACTATTTGTAAATAAAGGAGGAAAGATAATAGAAATTATGGGTAATATACATAACTAAAAGAGAGTTTAAAGAAATGAAATGCAACGCTACGGTTTGCCTTGTGCGAGCAGAAGAAGAGTGATGAAATTCCCTCTAGAGGGATAGGAGCAATGAGAATAAACCGTTCGACCGGTGAGAGACAGCATAAGAGACTAAACTTTAGGTAGCCATATTGAATTTGATGTCGAACTGACAAGAAGCTAGTTTGGATTTTTCGCAATTTCAGTACTTAAACGCCCGTTATCATCACGGAGATGTGTGTTCTAGCAAATGAAAAGTCATTTTTTATCTTAAGGACATTGTTTAAACGATTTTCCACATCCGAGAACGGTAGAAATAAGCAAACTATTTGCAAAACGATGTGTACGAATTTTGACGTCGGTACTCAAGGTCAACGGGGCCCAACGCACTATATAAAGAAGCGGAAAAATTCGGAACTAGTCAGGATACTGCAAATTTTGGAATAGGGTTATAAGGTAATTTAGATGGAAAGTAAGTTAAGCATGTCACATGTAGAGTTTAGGTACTTAAAGTTATACGAAAAAAACAAATATATAATTTATATAATTAAAGTTTTAGTCGGATTCAGTTCAAGTGACGTCATAAATGATCAATGTCAGATCACGTGATTAAGGGCGGCAAATAAAACTGCGGAAAAAAATTATAACAAAATTAACCTGGTAGTACACTTCAATTTTTAATGATAAAATTATTTTAAAAATCTTAAATCTATTCAACAACGAATGCTTATGGTAATCATGTTGCCCAAATGAAAATTAACACCGAAAAATCGACTGTGAACAATGTGACAATTGCATCAGTTACTACTTTTTTTTTAGTTTTCGATGCAATGAAAAAAAAATGTTTTTCTTTTTAACATTAGGAAATAGGCATGGGCCATTAGGGCATGGGGATTTAAATCGAATTAAACCCACAATTACTATGGCTATTTAAAAAAAATGCTAATACATATTGAAAATGATATAATTAATATTTCATACATGGGACCATGGTATATAGTACACTAGTACACTCTCAATTTCTTCTCTTTGATTCATATTAATTATAAAAGTGGCAGCTAGTTAAA
Organism: Radix auricularia; assembly: GCA_002072015.1. NCBI lineage: Eukaryota > Metazoa > Mollusca > Gastropoda > Lymnaeidae > Radix > Radix auricularia. Next base: position 38,914 of record MUZC01004650.1, on the reverse strand, counting down.
TTCAAAGTTAGTCTAATGAGTAATGAATAACATAAAATGAAAAAAAAAAAAGACAAATTATAAAATAAAATTTAGTCCATTTTTAAAACTAAAAAATATTTTCAGGAATGTTTTTTAAAAAAAGTTAGTGGATAGAGGGGAGGTGAGTTAAATATGTAAATAACAAATGTAGGCCTTGCCTATTAGTATAGACCAGGGTGTATTCCTTTTGACTATAAGGGACAGGGGAACATATCTAGCTGAAATAAAGAGACTTAATGGCCAAAAATAAAGTGTAAATTACTGTAAAAGTAATTTGAATTATTAATACAGTTATAATACATTTTCAAAGTTACAAATATTACAAAATAATACATTTATCATTTAGGCTTTTTTTTTTTAGACGAAGTAGATACATGTTTAAATTAAGCATATGTAATAAAATCTTGAAATTGGAAAAGAATTTCAAATTAATTGCTGTAGCCTATCACTATCTATATTACCAGATTATTTCCAACCATTAAGTTATCCTAAACAAAATTTCAATACTTTTTTAAAATGAAAAAGGCACAATATTAAATTTCGAAACAAATAGTCAAATATGTCTAACTTCAAAAAGTAAATTCTGATTATAATTATACTATAACAAAAAAAAAAATTAAAACAGAAAACAGAATAGTCAAAGTCAACGGCCAACGGCTTTGTTTTTACATGTTTTTTATATGTAAAATATGGATATGGTTATTACAAAGTACACAAAATAGGTGAAGTGTAGTAGTGGGAGAATTGTAAGTCATACAATTAAAAAATTATTAAAAAGCATAAGGAATTTTTTAAAAAGTATTTAAATTGGGACTTGTATTATGGCATGGCCTTGCTTATTATTATTAGCATACTTATAATTTTTTGGGCATTTAATAATTAAAATTAATATGAATATTGAATGGCCATGAATTTATATTTAAGTAAGGCTTGGGTTGGGGCACTTGGGGGGAAGGGGTGATTATCATTCTTACTTAATATTGTAGACCTTTATATAGTCAAAATATTGACAATATATATGCGAGTGATGAGTTTATTATAATATATCCTGGTAAAGGATCAGAGAATAAGGAGAATCCCCCCCCCCAATATAATATATATATTACATATATATATATATACTATAACTTATAATAATAAGTCAATAAGTTTATTATAAAAAACACTGTTAATGCACTGAACTGTTAAACAGTTTTACTATTAATATTAATATGCTATTATTATCGTCACTATCGACGATCGATAATAAAATATGATTGAATTACTTTAAAATGTTAATAAAAATAGTAAGAAGGGCCTAATAATACCCATTGTAATGTTAAAATTGTTTGGTGCTTTAACAACATTATCACAAATTTAAAATTAAAAAAAATAAATTAAAAGGTATTATAAAATAATTTGTAAACAATAATCGGAAGCGCTTGGTTGCTGAGATAAAAATAGAAATTCCACGTGGGTTTGTTTTTATTAAATCGTTTTCGATTGGCTTTGCTAATAATATATTCATGAGATTACCACATGCCCCAGGACCCGGCTCAGCCAATCAGAGCAGCGCCCTCTCAACATTGATATCTCGCGCGCACTGTGGTAGCGTAAGAGCTTTCTTGTAGAAAACGGAGCTTTGATTTTTCAGTCAAACATCAGTGATATTTCATTATTTGGATTACTAAATGAAAATGTCGTTGGGTCTTGGAAAAAGGATTGAATTGGAAATGAGGGGTAGACCTGCTGATAACGTATGTATCTAATTTTTTAAATAACTTTCTATATTGCAAACTTATAACCACGACGTCCCTGGCGTGCACTGCTATGCATCAGCATGGGACGATGTTACCTTACTATTCTTTCTACTGTGTAAATGACTAATGTTTACTGCTAACTTTTTAATGTGTTATTTTTTTATATCAAACAAAAATGATTTATAGACAATAAAAATGAAATCTTGACCACAGAAATGAGCTGGGAATGTTCAGTCTTATTTATCAGCATAAACATGGCGCCCTTTGACTCCTCTTTCAGAAGGCATTCATCCAGTTGTCATTGCCTTTTTTACTTTCAAAACTAACAGAGCTTTTTGATTATGACAGAAATTTAGCATTTAATATCATTTCTTTATTATTAGATTGCATAATATATGCTTTTTTATATTTATGATGAAAGTTAGAATCAAAAGAGAAAAGCGGTGTCATGGCTGTGTTGTTGGATTGTTAGCTCGTTGTAAGGCCGTCATGTGCAGTGAATAAAAATGTCGATCTTTCCGACTAATCAGGCCATGGACTATTTAAATGCCACCATGGCGTTTCTCGTTATAACGAAATAATAAAAAATATTCTGATTTACAAACTCGTAGTTAAAAAAAGATGTACACAAACATATTTTAATGAATGGCTGTGAAACGTCTCAACTGTACATGTAAACCTTGATACATGAAGATGTGCAAGGGAGATCAGCCTGTTTTCGATCGTTCGCCATTTCACATTGGAGCGTCGACAGCATAGTGCGCCATCTTGAATGTGAATAGAACTATTATTATGCGATGTTTGAAATACAATAAAGCTGTGTATTATTACTTTGAATGTAATATTTTCCAAAAGTTATCTTTTTCTTTAATAATTTGTATGGTTAATTTATGAATTTAAAGCTTACACTAGCTAGAGTTTGCCAGTCGTTCTAGCCCTTATTCCCGCCATGTTGGATTTCTCCAACAGGTCACAATTCACTCAATTCATGATAAAATGGGTCGAACGTTGTAAATATGATGCTAAACAGTGAACGTAAATTTATAAAGTTATTTTGAAAGTGCTAAACATTTTAAAAAATAACTTTCAAGTTACTAAGTAGAAATTGCCTTCATCTCCGTAAGGTTGCTCCAGCAATATTTAATATTTGTGAACTATTTTTTAAATCTCACTACTTGATTTTTATGCTTTTCATATTGGTGGTTGGGGCAATAAAACTGTAGTCTCTGTAGCCATGTATGGAAGTGACATCATGGAATATATAGTTAAGAAAGCTGACAAAAAATAAAATTGCCAGGGTTCATGGGGTAGTCTCTAAATTTAAAAAAAATGGATTAATCAAAGTATTTTCTTAATTTTAGAGCAAATTATTTATCAATCAATATTGTTTTTTTTTTTTTAACAATGCACAGTATGATACTGAGTATCATATTACATGAAATCAACCTTGCACACATAGATATAACCAACTTTTTGTTTCTCTTGTTTAGATTCTGGATCTTAATCTTGATAATTGTCGTGCAAACAAAATTGAAGGTCTGACAAGTGAATTTACAAATTTACAAACATTGAGTCTAATAAATTTGGGATTGCAGAGTTTGGAAGGCTTTCCAAAGCTTGGTAATTTGAGAAAGGTATGTTGATGTTGTCTTTTTATTATTTATGTTATTATGTTAATTACTTTATATGTTAGAAAAATTATGAGGGCATGAGGGTTTTTCTTTTAAAATTTGTTTTCATATTATAATCTCCAATAATTGTTTCAGTTGGAGCTCAGTGACAATAGAATTTCAGGAGGTTTAAATCACTTAACAGGCTGTCCTAACCTCACACATATTAGCCTCAGTGGAAATAAAATAAAAGACTTTGATGTCTTGGATCCACTGGTAAGTATTTAACATTAGTTTTTCTGCATCACTTAAACATATGTTTGCGTGATGTATCATAATCAACTTATTTACTAAATTTAATTATGCATCATGAAAAGAAATTTGATGTTTTTATACAGGTGTATTACACATTTTACTTGATATTCTCAAAAGGAGCAACATTTCAAGGTGTATGATTTATTACAATTTTGTTTATCGCGTTGCAGAAAGATCTTCATTTCTTGAGAAGCCTTGACCTATTCAACTGTGAAGTCACAAACAATGAACAATACAGAGAAAAGGTCTTTGCCAAGCTGTCGCAGATCACTTACCTTGATGGGTTTGACAGAGAAGAAAAGGAACAAGAAGATGTTGATGGTAAGAATTTTGTTCATTAATGTCTTAATAGTGGCTTAGTAATCAATGAATTAATATGTATCCATGTGTATGCATATTTTTAGCCTTTAACCTTAGCTGAAATTAGTTGCTAAGGTCAAACCAATTTTATATCAAACTACCAATCTATGAAGGATGTAATCCCACATCTGGACCTATAATTTTGTGTAACTATAATTAGTGCATTGTCTTTTCTCAATATGTTGCAAACGTTTGTAAAGCGCGATCAGTCTAAGAGTAGGCTGGGATACTGCACTATATAAGTGTATAAAATAAATAAATTTCCAATTTGTCAAAGGCTTGGGCTATTACCAATGTTCCCTTTAAGTTGCGCAGCAGAGCAGATATCTGGCAGACATAGTGCAGCAGTTAAGAATTACAGTGCAGTTAATTTTTTACTTTGCATATAGACCAATGAACCTTAGAGTGAACATTTGCTATAACCATAAAAGTAGTAATGATTTTATAGTTTTGGTGATTGTCTTATTGTTACACTTTATTATTTCACAATAAGGATGAATACTATAAGGCAATCTTGAGATCCTTTGTTTGAATAATATAACTTAAATTATGTGTGAAAAGAAGAAATACTGTGACTTTCATTCACTAACAGCACATTACTGCCATTGAATAGTATAGCCACACAATTTATTTAAAAAAAAATTGATATACAGTTGAGAAAAACAGTTTTGTGACACTTATTTTATTAGATAATCAGTTACAGTTTATAAATGCCTCCTTTTATTATCATTTTTTCACCCCTTCATTTCATCAATGAATAATTATCACAAATGGCAAGTGGATAAGATATCTATTAATTAACATGTCATGTAAAATTGTCCAACATATCTTAAATTTTAAATACAATTTTTCATTTACTTAATTTGTGCCTTAATGACCTTTAATGGCAAATGCAGATGATGTGACTTATTCTAACAGATTTTGTTTAAACATTTCTACTTCTTCATTTCTCTAGGTGAGGAAGAAGAGGATGATGATGAAGATGAAGGTGAGTACTTTTTTTAATGTCATACTAATTTATATAAATCTAATATGTTTAATGATGGTGAGACAAAAAGGTGAAGATTTTATTAACATTAAATTAAATAACATTAAAAGCGACATTGCATTGTATTTAATCAACGATTAAGTCATTGTATACTTGACTGATTTATATATATTTTTATTTACAGCTGTTGATGAGATAGAGGATGATGAAGATGATGATGATGGCGAGGAGGATGAGGTTGGTCTGTCATACCTGACAAAGAACATTGATGTTAGTTCACTAAAAATGATCACTATTATCATTGTTTGAATGTCAAAGATAAAGGAAATAATTAGCTTTCTATTTAACACACTACACTTTTCTTAAAAAGTAATATCAATTCTCAAATTGTGAAATCAAAAGGGGCAATTATTGCATATTCTAAAAAAGGGAAGTTTACTTCACTTTTCATTTGAAATAAGTAGTAAAAAAAATTAATTCAAAAGGATATATATATTTGAAAATAGTGTATTAATGGTAACATGTTGGACAGTAACTGCTTTTTTTAAAAACAATTGTTCTTAACTTTGGGTCTCCTAGTTAATCTCCGAAAGTTTTGCTTTATATAAGGATCTAATTTCCCTTTACTGGTTTGTTGTGAAATGATTATGTTTTATTTATGCACAATCCTGATAGGGGTAAGTGTATCAATATTTGAGGACCTTATCAAATCATTATAAATATTTTGTTTAAAATCAGGGTTCTTGTGCATGGTACAGAACTGCCACCACATCCCTCATATCTTTAAGTCAGTATAACAGAATACTAATTGTTTTCTCATCACATGCTTTTAACATTTGTGCTTTTACTGTTACATTACAAAATAACTTGTTTTTTCAATAACATGCCTCTTCTATTCAGCTTGTTATAATATTATTTGAGTTCTAATTTCATTTAATTATAGGATGACGATGAGGATGAAGAGGATTTTGAGCCAGGCGATGATGATGATGAGGATGATGACCAGATCGTTGAGGGAGGAGAGGAGGAAGATGACGATGATGACGAGGATGCTCCTGCAGCTGAGGAAGATGGAGGTAAATACACAATTTTAAAATCCACTGTCAACTATTGAAATTAACCACAAATCCAAATTTTGTTATCTTCTCGTAAATTGGAATTAGTGTGCATCAGAAAGAGAACTTGTAGCAAATGAATCCTGAATCCATGTTATTCGCATTATTATGTTATTCAGATTTATTAGGCAAGTTTGCAGTATGAAAATATGTGCCCTACAAGATAGTTAGTTTTTAAAAGATATATTAACTCTTAAAGCCCCAGAAGGTTTTCAATAAACTTCCGCCTCAGTCCCGTAAGGATTTCCCGTATTACGATCAACCGGTTATGAAATTAAAAAATTTGCGTAAAATCCATTTATTATATTATTGTCATACTGACTTCATTTTTAAGGCTAAGAAGGGTTATTTTACGCATCCAAAACACCGTACTGAGTTTAAAACAATATTTACCTGTAGTTTAGTACTATTATTTTAGTAATAAAGTATAACAAAAACGTATCTTCGAAAAAAAACCAGTTGAAAAAACTACCAAAAACATCGCGAATCGAGCGATAACACTAGTACCGGCAACGGCCGCCATTGCAGGAAGTCGAATACATCGTTTTTCAAGCATTGAAGAGTTTTTACTTTCCGAGATCTCATTTCTAATGAGATTTGTATCTAGGGACGCATTACGATGCTTTAGGGATAGTGGGAAGAGACGCATTACAAGGCTTTGCGACTTTAAGAGTTAAAAACCAGACTCAGTTCAAATCAGAGTTACTATTTTAAATCTTTGTAAAAGACCTAATTCTTAATAGGTATTACACATTTTTATTTTAGAGTTATCCATTTCAAAAATTTGTAATAGTCAATGCACATAAAATGGCTGCTAGAATTTGTATTTACATTAATACCAAGCCTTTGATTGTCGATATAATTCAACTTAGATACACATATTTAACAAACAGATGTTTAAAATTTACCATATTTTTCGCACCATAAGACGCACCTGGTTTGTAGAGGAGAAAAATAGTTAGAAAAAAATATACCGAACCAAATAGTGTAATAAAATATTTAATAAAGTATAACAGGATAATATTTGAACCATATAAACTGAACAGCAGTCAACAGTGGCATTGGGAACCATTATCACTTTCGTTAACACATAAAGACAAAGGTTTGAGTACTCAAGTCTTCTGAAAACCCCAAGAACTCTTCGCTAGAGTCTGAATTCATGAAGCTTATTTGGTCACAATCACTGACATCATTTTCTTCTTCTATTCTGACCACCTTGTTTATGAAGATGGCAGGGCAGGTTTAGCAACCATTTACTAAGATTCCAAAGTTTTTACCTTATTTTGTCTTTATTCAAATTAGTGTTACATAGATATATTTCATGTACCTTATGCTTTACTTTATTCGGTTTATGTGTATTAAACCCTTGTTTTAATTGACTCATTATTCAATACAGATGGGGATGAAGATGAGGAAGAAGACGAGGAAGGTGAGGAGGGAGAAGAGGAAGGAGAAGGAGCAAGGGGGACAAAAAGGAAACATGAAGAAGAAGAGGAGGGCGCTGAAGAAGAGGAGGAAGATGATGCATAGTCTATGTTTCCTGTTTGTTCGTCTGTATGTTTGGGTGAGATATTGGACATCATTGTACATATTGCATACAAGTTTTGGGAATGAAAGTGTGTGGATAGGATTTATGAAGGCAACTTTTATCATGGACACTCAGTTTTTAAATTAAAAAAAAACAACACATTTTATTTGCTATGATCCATTACTTTCATCTTCAGATTCCAAAGATGGCTTTGTCTACTAAAATCTATATATGAGCTACTTGTGTGTCCATTGGCACATGTATATTTTTAACTATGCTTTCAAACCTGCATTTGAATATCTTGTTTTTTTTTCTCCTTTTTTTTTTTGTTTGTTTTTAATTCTGTAGTAACTGATTACACAATAGTCCTTTTTCATGTTCACATAAAATAATCCAAGCCAGTGTAGGTTTTATTGTGTTAAGATGATTGTTTTAAATTTGGTATGCTTAGCATTGAGCTACTGACCTTGATTAATTTATAACGAATTTCAACCTGCAGCTTAATTACAGATTAATGCGCATCTTGTCATTGACATTTAGAAGTCTGAGATTATCCCACATTTTGGTTTCTTTTGTGGAACTTCTTACTTTATGCATGTGCCATATGTAAGAGAGGAAGTTTGATTTGTATATTTCTGAATACATCCTGATCTTGCTTCATAAAATGTATGAGTATTAAAAAAATAATATGAGATTTAGATTTAATTTTCTGTTCATTTAAAGTATTAAATAACTTAATAAAGCGATACATTTAGAAAACTGATAATTTTTTTTTGTGTTACTGGAGGAATGTTTAAACTTTTATAATTATAAGACAGATCTTTATAGATTGTAGGAAATATGTACATATAAATAAATTGCAATGTTTTATTATATTTTATGTTTAAATGTTGTTGGAGTTAAAATGCTGACATCAGAAATATCTGAAAGAAAAGTTCAAGCGGTCTCTTAAAAAAGAAATCTTGTTCACTTATATAGAAAGCCACATGTCCTTCATTGTCCTGGTTTATCCACAGTGTGTTGCCTGAATGTTTGTTAGATTGGTATGTTTGTTGACCAGTGCTGCAAGTTGATTATTGTATTATGATGCATCCCTCCCACATCACCAAGGTCTAAGCTCTCACTAATTGGAGCAGTTTCAATCATTTAAGCATCATTCATTAATCCATATTTGATCACCAGTTTTTTTTTTTAAACTTTCATCCAGATATTGAGGAAATAGAATGGTCTCATATCATATATTGCATCCTTTTATGTTTCTGGAAATCAATAAATTTCATTCATATAATTTTTAAGAGTTTAGTTTTATTCTTTGTTACTTATTTGTATCAAATGTAGCTGGGATTGTCTTAGTCAGTGGGCTTTAATTTTAATATTTTATGCATGACATTCTCTTTTGAGGTCAGCTGCAAGCTGTTAAGACCTGGGACATTATTTCACTGGCATGCTTCATCTAGGGGGCTTGCTGAAAAGGTAAATTTCCACAAGCATTGGGAGCCAAGTTTGAGCCATGGATCACTCTTGCTCAGTTGTTGCATAAACAGGTCAACTTTTCTGTCTCCAGAAGCCCAGTCAAAGTGATTAAGTCCGGCTTTAAGTTAACCCCCAGCTAGGTCATCAGGCCCAACCTTGTATATCAATATCAGCCCTGAATGAAAGCAGCACACCAGTGATTATCTGTAGGATTACTTTGGCGCCCCATGCCAGGTCTTCAAAATGATTGTCTTTTACCTGCAAAGAGGATTGGCTTGGAGCCTGAGTCGATGAGATGGTCAGAAAGAACTTTTCCTTAGCTAATAATAATTAAATTATTTAAATACAAGAGCTTTGATCATAGATCCATGATATTGTATAAATAAACCAGCAGGCAAAACTGGGGTTCTAACAGTTAGATCTAAATATGGTACACAATTCTCAGTACCAAATCACGGTTGTTGAGAAGTAATAATATGATAAAATTACAAGAAATAATTATAATAAGGGTAAAAATTTTGACGAAAGCTTAAAATTAAAATTTTGTGTTCAAAATTGTAAACAGTTTATTATAAACTTAATAATATTAATAATAATGTGGCCATTTTGACGGGTCGCGCAATAAGTAAGGGGAGTAATTCAATATTTGTATATATCATTATGTATAAACAAAGTTATTGGTATTTTAAAAAATGCTACCAATAATTTAGTTAAAAATACCAAAATTAACACAGACACGAAGGACGTACTAATAATAAAATACTTTATTTCCCTTTTTTTTTTTTTTATTAAAAAAAAGGTAACCCTGCAGTTTCTACACGTCTATTATTTCAGCAAAATTTAATTTTCTCATGAGAACTTGAGTTTTTAATTTATTACATGCATTTGTATAATATTATTGGTATTAGTGATAATCCTAGTTCTAATCGCTTAAGACTTCAAGCTGTACTCTTATCTTATCTTATATGTTACAGACGCTCCTCCTGTACAGAAGATTATTGCGTCCTATGTTTTTCTATGGTTTGTATTTAGTCCTGTATTCTTACTAGAGTTTTAAATGATGATAAAGTGTTGGCTTTCCTGGTTTCTTCAGGCAACCCATTCCACGGCCGAATACCGGACGGAAAGAAAGAAAACTTGTATGTGTTTGTTCTTGCATATGGAATAAGAAAGGTGTTTTTATCTTTATGTCTATCTGAGGGTTGTATTAAGTTATCTTTGTGTTGTATTTCTAAATTAGAATTAAAAGCTTTATGTATAATTACTAATTTACTCTTGGTTCTTCTACCCTCTAGTGTTTCAAGGTTTAATGATTTAACTAATGGTGTTACTCTTGTCAGTTTTGAATATTCTCCAGTAATGAATCTGGCAGCTCTTTTTTGGATCTGTTCTAACTTATCAATATTTTCTTTGGTGGATGGGTCCCATACAGAAGATGCATATTCTAGTATAGGTCTCACCAGGGTAAGGTAGCATTTTAGTTTTATATCTTTGATACATTTTTAACTGCAGATAAATCAAATAAATTAGGGCTGCTACTGATTAATTTTTTTGATTTGATTAGTCTAGAAAAAATAAATTAATTAATTTCATTTTATATAAAGCACATAAATATTATATATATATACAGACACGAAAATTACTGATTAAATTCTCGATTAATGGGCAAAATGTTTTATCGATTAAGTTTATTTTAATCGATAAAAATAGCGATAAAAATTAAAGAAAATATTTTCAACAATTTTTTCGATTTATTAATAAATAATTAATAATATTCTTGTTTATGTACAAACTTCTCCATTTAAAAAAAAAAGAAGATTTTTAAGGTGAACATTTTAAAATAATCAGTTTTTATACGGAGAAAGATATTTAAAAAATAAACATTGTTTTTACTTAATAAACAATAACTACATTTAAACTCATTGACATTCAATTGAACTACCTATATTTTAACATATCTCCTAAAAATGTTATATTTTTTTATTTAATACTTAGGCTATGTAATAGGCATTTTATGAAATTTTCAGTTTAATGACGTCATAAATCTTATTTTCAGCTTTAATCAAAATTATCGATTAATTATTCGGTAATTTTTCAAAAGTTAACGATTAAAATTAATTTAATCGATAACAGCCCNTAGGCCTGCGAAATTTACCGATTAATTTCTCGATTAATCGGTAATTTTCTTTATCGATTAAAATTATTTTATTCGATAAAATAGCTATTAAAATTAAAGAAAATGTTTTAAATTTTTTTCTCAATTTATTTTAAAAATAATTAAATATTAATAATAGTTTTTTGGTTTTTTTTTTACGTACAAACGTCTCCATTTAAAAAGGAGTTTTCGAAAGTGTAAACCTTAAAATAACCTGTTTTATAAGTACAATGTGATATATAAAAAAACATTGCTTTTAATTAATTAACGATAACAAAATTAAAATTCATTGACATTATATTGAACTACTTATATTTAAATATATCTCCTAACAATATTATCTTTTTAAATTTGAATCAAATTAAATACTTACGTTTTAGGCAATTTAAAAAATGTCATAATAAAAGGCCACACAGTGTGAAACAAAACAACGTAGTGAAAAAAGTGATCATGAGGTCTTAGGAACAAAAAATCATAACTTGGGATAAAAATATGATCTTTACGCTTTTGTTAATCATTAAACAAATTAATTTGAAATTTCCATCCGAGTGCTTAAACTTTAATACGTTAATTAACTTTTTTTAATCAGTAACTATGTTTTAAAAATAACTCAATAAACAAAAATCATTTGCCTGTTTTTATTACTTCCCTTGAAATTTTCAGTTTAATGGCGTCATACATCTTTATTTTTAGCTTTGACAAAATTATCGATTAATTAATATGTAATTTTTCAGAAGTTAACGATTAAATTTAATTTAACCGATAACAGCCCTAATATATATATATACACACACACACCCTATATACTAAAAAAATTATGCAACCCAATAAAAACCATTGACCAAAGGGACGTCCTGAAAGTCCCCCCTGTCACAAATCTCGGACCCACTACCCCGTTTAAGTGAGTCACTTTATGGACGACCCTTAAGGGTTAAATATGTTGCTTTGCGCGGCTCGATCGCAAGCCCCGTAGCTTGAGAGGCGAGCGCTCTATTGACTTCGCCACCCAGGTACAATAACACTCATTGACATAAAAGTTAAAAGTGTTGCTTAAATCTAAAAAAAGACACATTTAATAATTTATGTACAATAAATAGGCTATTGAGTTAATTTTTCTTAGACACATGTCCTTAACCTTGGAAATGGTAAGCATCTACTGTACTATTGGTCTACAATAGATATTAAGATCTGTCAATCAAAAACATTTATACGTCAATGTCGACACCCCCCAGCCAATGGATTTATTTGTCCAGTAACGACGTCATCGTTCCCGCGCCATCGCCGGGTCTTTGTTACAATAATGACATGGTCGGCTCTTATTTGAATAATCTCCCTTTCATCCGCCCTTACAAGGAGTTAACTTAATTTAAAGAAAATTCCTAATCGTTGAGTAAAAAAAGGGCTAATGTTCGTTGAGTAAAGAGAGGGCTAATGTTCGTTGAGTAAAGAGAGGGCTAATGTTCATAATCGTTGAGTAAAGAGAGGGCTAATGCTCGTTGAGTAAAGAGAGGGCTAATGTTCGTTTAGAAAAGAGAGGGCTAATGTTCGTTGAGTAAAGAGAGGGCTAATGTTCGTTGAGTAAAGAGAGGGCTAATGTTCGTTGAGTTAAGTGAGGGCTAATGTTCGTTGAGTTAAGTGAGGGCTAATGTTCGTTGAGTAAAGAGAGGGCTAATGTTCGTCTAATGTTCGTTGAGTAAAGAGAGGGCTAATGTTCGTTGAGTAAAGAGAGGGCTAATGTTCGTTGAGTAAAGAGAGGGCTAATGTTCGTTGAATAAAGAGAGGGCTATTGTTCGTTGAGTAAAGAGAGGGATAATGTTCGTTGAGTAAAGAGAGGGCTAATGTTCCTTGTGTAAAGAGAGGGCTAATGTTCGTTGAGTAAAGAGAGGGCTAATGTTCGTTGAGTAAAGAGAGGGCTAATGTTCCTTGTGTAAAGAGAGGGCTAATGTTCATGTACAGGTGAACGGATTTGTCTTCTATTTTAGTTTTACTTACAGGTTCTTAAAAGGGCCCGGTGGTCGAGTGGCAGACATATTGGGTGTACGCAATTAACATTTAGTTATTGTGAGGTGTTTTGTCCTCCCTTTTTTCATTATTTAAAAGAGAAAAAAAAACAACCCACCACAAAAAACCCTCACAATTATGCATAAGTGAATGTTAATTTCGTACACCCAATGAGTAGAGAAAAGTTGTGGAAATGTCCGAATGTGGCTTGCGCACAAGTATACGCGATGGCTCAATTTTCACTAATGTTGTTATCTAAAATAGTATTTCTTATTTACTGTTTTCCAAATGATTTCCATCAAGATCAGGCGAAATACGAAAAGGAAATTCAAAATCCCCAAACAGGTATTGGCTGGTTTCATTTTATTAGAGAGGAAATCGACATCCACCACAAAATCGACACCCTCATCAAAATCGACATCCACCTCAAAATCGACATCCACCTCAAAATCGACACCCACATCAAAATCGGCATCCATCTCAAAATCGTCATCCACCTCAAAATCGAAATCCACCTCAAAATCGACATCCACCTCAAAATCGACATAAACCTTAAAATCAAAATCCACCTCAAAATCGACATCCACCTCAAAATTGACATCAACCTCAAAATTGACACCCACCTCAAAATTGACATCCACCTCAAAATTGACATCCACCTCAAAATCGACATCCACCTCAAAATTGACATTAACCTCAAAATTGACACCACCTCAAAATTGACATCCACCTAAAAATTGACACCCACCCCAAATTTGACATCCACCTAAAAATTGACATCCACCTCAAAATCGACATCCACCTCAAAATCACTCGGCAAGCGACAATGATCGGTGGATTCGACGATCACGGTGAGCACAGGATTGTTGCGGTGGACGAGTCAAAGTACTTCCATGGCAAGTACCACAGAGGTGCTTGGCCTCAAAGACACTGTTTTGTTGTTGGCATACAAAGAGAGTCGTACAAGTGCATTCTGGCCGAATTCCCAGACTGAACAGCAGCAATCCTTTAACTTAAAAAAATTTTTTAGTACATGTTTCGCCAGGAACTCACATTATTACAGATGGGTGGGCGGGGTACCGAAACTTGGAACTAAAAGCAAATGGTATATTCATGCATTCTGTTCTTGTACTTGAAAGAAATTTTGTTGATACCAAAGAACGCAATATTCTAAAACACACACACACACACACACACACACACACACACACACACACACACA
>MUZC01004649.1:368828-382598 GCA_002072015.1 Radix auricularia | reverse complement strand
AAATGTAAAGTCTAGCTTCACAAAAAGAAAAATGTTCCTATATTCAATATAACAATGCTTTACAATATGTTACCATACGTTCCTAATTAGTTAATTTTGTTACTTACAGTTTTAAGAAAACACATGCAAATAATTATCCATAGAGAAAAATAAATTGTTCACTTCACACAGTTCATCTGGTATCAGTAGATCTCAAATAGTCTTTACTGGGCACTCGAAATAGGCACAGTTCTTTTTGGTTCTGGTCTGCTCTTGCATCTCCTGGGGTTTTCTGGTCTCGTAAGTGCTGGCAATGTTCAGCCCTCTTGGCACTGGCTCTGCGGCTCTCTCCGTCCGGATTCCACTGCTATCTGGTTCGTTGTGCTGGGTAGCCGTCTCTGCTTTTGCCCCAAGCTCTTGCGATGATCCGGCTCTCACTGACGGAATATCTGGTGACTTACACGACGGATACGGTGTGGTGTGTATCCGACACCTTGCACTGTGCAACGATGATCTGGCTCTCGAGGCGACTTGCAAGACGGATACGGTGTGTATCCGACACCTTAGAGTGTTCAGCGGCGATCTGGCTCCCGATATCGGGTTCTTAGGCGGCTTGCAATGATGGATACGGTATGTATCCTTGCACTGTGATGAACAACACTAGTATGCTGGTGTCTATGACGGCCCCCATGTCGGGTATCGTTGTCTAGGGTTTAAGATCCCGGGTTCACACCAACAACTGTTGTACAATAATTCAACTCAAGTCCTTTTCTCAACAGCAACCTTTATTATATTCATAGACACTTGTCAACTATGTACAACTTCTGGTCTTCTCACTATCACATATCTCCGTGTCTCTTAGTTATAATCTCGCCCGCCGTACAGTCCTAAGGACCAACACGGCAATCCTAACAGCTGGGGTATTCTCGTGTTTCCCTGTCACACGCCACTGGTCTCCGCAACATATCTCTCTTCTCTCTCACATCCAGACACACACGAGTTATATACCGTGGGCCTGGACAGACCTTGCATGGACTGAACAACGCTTCCACGTGAAACTCGTTCACAGCTCAAAACATGAGCTTGTGACCAGGCAAAAATACAACTTAAAAACGCAGTGATTCTCATACCTTGACAGAAGTCTTGGATCAGTTTAGTTTCTTTAAATGAAAATTGTATAAGATAATGGAGCTTTTAATCGAAATAAGAAATTAATAAAAGAAATAAACGAACTATCTAATGCATGTGAACGTTAACTGCCAAAACTTCAAACTCCTTCTTAGATATAAATACTTCTGATACTTACGCTACTGAACTAAACAAGCAAGAAGTTTAAGTAGTATGAGAGCGTGATACTGATGTGGTGGTAACTTTACATGATTCTTCAAATTTGACATCTGCTCCTGTTATAAAAGCAACACCTACTCAATCCCATCAATCTGAAACATGAAATCAAATGCTCTCAGCAGCAAATTGCTGGGGAGGGGCGCGGCAAATTTCCTCGTTGTTAATTAGCTAATTATTTTAACTTTAAAATAAATTTTAATACAATAAAAGTAAAGCCAAGATAACAAAATTAAAGAAATGAATAAAGTATATTAAAATACGCAGCGTTTCTAATGCCAAATCTTCAACTTCATTATAAATCTAAAGTCTTCTGATAGTAATGCTACTGAGCTGCAAAACGTAAGGAATGACAATATGACTACAACGTGTAATGACACATACAACTGATTCGAGTTTGATTTAAAAAAAAACAATAATAATGAACAAAATTGCTTATCTAGTGGAATAAAAAAACTTGTAACAAAAGGAAGAAAGAAAAAGTAGGCACGCTTCAGTGGCCCCACTAGGGGGGGGTGCAGGTGGTGCGGACCGCAGCATTACCATCGCAAGGGGGAAACCAAAACGTAAAATTTGTATGTTTGGGATATTTGGCCCAGCATGGCAGACATGGAGGAAGACTATGGGATAAGTCTCTTATCTTAGATATACAGACGCTCCTTCTATGCAGAAGATAATTGCGTCCACAGATCATGAGAGATGATCTGTTGGCAAGTGATGCAGCGGTCACAGGCCACGGCTATAGGGGTTCCACGCATTACCCCAGCCGCCTAACTATTGTCTAGTTAGGTACCCATTCGGAGCTGGGTGACTCGGGGACTCCTCAGGCCTCGAGAACAAATCCTCACCTTAGTGTGGATTCGAACTCGTGACCATCGAGACAGGGAAGTGACAAGAAGTTCTTGTTAGATTCTTTGACATTATTCTATCCTGGGCAAAATTGAATGTGACTTTTTGCGGTCAAGGAGAGAACAATACTGTTAAAATATTCAGGAACCGATGCACTTGCTTGTAAAGTACATTCGAGCACTCCGAGAACATCGTGGGAAAATTGTAAAAAAAAAAAACTGCTAAAATTTTAAATTGAGTTCATAAATAGTTTTAAGATATACAGTTCGCAAAAATCTTCTTTCTTCAGGAACCCCCCCCCCCAAATATTGTTCCATTGCTTCTAAGCAGGGGCGTCGCTAGGGTTGGTGTCAACCGGGGCGGTAGCTCATGGTGTCACCCCTTCATGATTTAAGGGGGACGTCCATAAATGACGTCACGTGAGGTTATCAATTTTCACACCCCCCCCCTTTTCATTCGCGTCATACTTTGACACAAAAACGTAAACCCCAACCCCTTGTCTCGCTATGACATCACAAAGTTTAGACACCCCTCTCCAAAGCCATAATTTTCTCAATAAAATTTAGCATGTTGCAAATAAGTATTTTGTCATTTAAATATGTATTTAGTGTAAGTATGCACTCTAGTATTGTAACACGCGGGGAGCTATTGAAAACGTCATTAAATAAATTGTATACAATCAAATATTTAAGGGGACTTTTATTTAAAGTTGCGAGGTTTTTTATGTGACGTCACATTTTTAAACACACCCGCCCCGTATTGACACATCGTCACAGATGCGTGACCCCACCCCCTATGGTTGATTAAAGGGGGGGGGGTGAGCGGGCTAAAGCCAGGGGCCCCCAATAATTTAAATGTTATCATAATGTATGATAAAGATTGGCCAATGTTTGTATGAATCCCTGAAAATGCCTTAGGAGTCAGGCCACACGTCAAATGCTCGCAAGCATTCCATCAAACAAATGCACTATTTTTGTATTATTACGCTACCTCCATGTCACATGGTAAATTATTACAAATTACAGTTCAAAGTTCATCAATAGAGAATTGTTTATATTGACTACGATGTGTTTTTAATTGATAAAATTTCTCGAATTCAACCAATATTTCAACATATTGTTATTAAAAAACATGAAAAATCTACAATACCATTAATTACTAAGTAAACCTGCATTATAAACATTTTGTAAAAAAAATAGTATAAATTAGGATTTAAAAGAGGATTTTTAAAAATAAAACGAAAACTAATAAAATATGGTTAAATAAATTGAAAGAGTTAAATTTTATGTTAAATATTAGATGGAAATGTAAGAGAATGTGTAGCAAAAGTATGAATATAATTTATGTTTATATTTTAAAACTAAATTAGCCTGAATCATTATCGCGGAAAAATACGTTGAAAAGATTCACTGCTTAAATATAGCCTACATTTTATATATTATAGTGGCTATGGAGTCTTATCATAAATTCATATATATACAGAAGCTCCTTCAATGCAGAAGATATTGCTTCAACAGACCATGACGAATGATCTGTTGCCAAGTGATGCAGCGTTCACAGGCCACGGCTATGAGGGTTCCACATATTACCCACCCGCCTAACTACTGTTAGCTACCCATTCGGAGCTAGGTGACTCAGGGACACAGTAGGCAACGGGAATAAACTATTGCTTTCACATGGATTCGAACCAGAAACCATAGGTACGCCAGCGCGCTGCCTCTCAACCACCCTGCCCCATGCACATGTGTCATTGTTTGTAGAAATTAATAGAAAAATCTCGTTATTCCGAATCAATGTAGAACCAGGGCCGGCCTAAGTGAAATGGAGGCCCTAGGCGAAGTGAATGAGAGGCCCTAGACGAAGTGAATTTGGTGGTCCTAAATGTAATAGAAAAATTAAAAACGAATATGGAAAGATTCTTGTGCTAGGACCCCGCTAATGATGAGACTAATCAGTGGCATTAGGCGGCTGCCTAGTTTGCCTATGCCTAAAGCCGGCCCTGGTAGAACTAATAAAAATGATCGTTGAAAATAGATGAGGGTAGGTTTTAATATTTTTTGCACCTCCTTGATCGTTAACACAGGATAGATAAATAAAAACCTTGCCAAGAGTCTAGATCTGACTATTTTTATGAATTATATTTGAAAACTTGGTTTATCAAATTTTACGTAAACTTAGTTTATTGTAATTAGCTAAAATAAATTTGCATTACTTTTTTCTCCATACATAAATACTTATAATCATTTTCCCCTCTATTTTATTACCCGCCCACCGTCACAAAATATGAAAATCAACCCAAATATGATATTACAAAGCCTTGCCGTGACCCCCACCCCATAGTAACAAATCTTTTTTATTTAAAATTAGTATGTCTCAAACTCCTGTTATGTCACTTATGTATTTATTGTAATTTAAAGGCTTCACTCCTATAACGTAACTGGATTGAAGCTATGTCAAAGGGCATTAAATTCATTTTAAACTTTTATTTAAAGTGGCACGATTTGATGTGTAATCACACATCTAAAATGTGCCCCCTCCCCACCAAAGTTTGGCCCCTTACCCTAGGTCATCATCATCATCTGTGGCGCTACAGCCCATGTAGGGCCCTGACCTGCTCCACCAGATCCTTCAATTCAGATCGATTGATGGCTTTCTTTCTCTATGCTCGAACCCCCAGCTGGTGTAGGTCCATTTCCACATCATCGATCCATCTCAGTCTTGGGCGACCAGTGAGTCGTCTGCCTCCTGGTTTTTGCCAGTAAATGATTTTTGCTGCTCTATATTCTTGCATCCTTTCTACATGCACTTCCCAGCGTAGTCTTCCTTTTTTGATACATGTGACTATGGGTGGGTCTTTGTACAAATGGTATGGTTCTTGATTTGTGCATGACATTATTTTGGACAAGCACTAGGGTTGGTGTCACCCAGTGCATTGGCTCATGGTGTCTCCCCTCACACCTTACCCAATAGACCGCCTATGAGTCTGTCAGTGCTAGAATTTTACAGTTAGTGTAATCCTTTGTGATGGTTCACATGGTGTGGTCCGCACCCACACAGCCCCCCTTTCACAAGTGACGCTTCTGATTACATTATGTCAAGCCAATGCATTCAACTTACTGTTTATAATAATTTATAGCATTGCTATGATTAATTAATAAAATAACATTTCTTTTGCTAGTTGGTGCATGAACAAGTAAAATAACAATCCAAATAAAAACTAACACCTAAAACTACTTTGAATCATCTTTTTTAAAGGCTCTTAACAAGTAAACCATTTTTTTCACTTTTTAAAACCTAATTAGGAAAAAAAAAAATAAAAAGCAAACTTCTACTACTATTAGTATTAGATATATAACTGTTAACTATCACTTGAAAAAAAAAAATTTAAAAATGTTTTTTTTAATTTAACTTAAACTGTAAGATAATGTAACTGTCCTAATTACTAATTCTATAAAACTGCAATTCATGTGTTATTGTACTAGTATTATACACATCTTTTGAAAAATACTGTGACCAAAATGATTCATATGCACTTAAAATTTTATTTGATATGAATGATGTATATAAACAGAACTAAATACAAATATTTCATCAAACAAAAACAAAACAAACAAAAAAAAGAAATGTATTATTTAATAATTTAAATAACAAATAGCAATTTATTACAGTTTAAGGCTTAATCATAATTCATTTTATTTACTTATAAAAATATTATATGTAATAAAAACACAACAAAACATTAAAATTTAATCTTAGGATGTATTCATATAACTTATAAAAAAACCATATTATTTTTATTTGAAAAAAAAATGCATGATATTATTATTTAAATGAAAGACACATAACTTTATTATTGAATACATTTTACAACGGCATTTGTGTATAGATAAACATGCTCAATTTAAGAAATTATGATTATGTATATCTATTTAAATATTATATAAAATTATTTAACATGTATACAGAATTTACAGGTGAACAAGTATTGTGTAAATTTAATTATTAGTTATAACTTTTATAAACAGCAAAAAAATCATTTTGAAATCTGCAAATTTTTCATCAATACTTTAAATTATTGATTACAGATTTTTCTTTCAAACTGCTTAGTTTTTGTTAAAATGCTTATTTATTAGATATTCATCTTTCATTTGGTCTAATTAATTCACTACAAATTGGAGAAAAAACATTAATTGATATAAATTTAATATGGTTGGTAACTAGTTTCTAGTCATGGTAACTACTAAAATGATCTCTTGATGTTCCATGACTTAAAAATAGTTTGTTTTTTTTTACCAGTCTTGTGGTAGTATTGTAGCTAAAATTTATTAAAGTCTCTTAGATATGTAATATAAGAAAGAGGGACAAAAATGAGTAAGAATAGTAGTAAGGAATTTTTTTCTTTTTAAATAATGTAATTAATTTTAAAAAATCTCTTGCTCCGATAATTTAGTAGAGTGACTTGTTATCAAATAGGAACATGATGTCATCATCTAAATGACAGCCAGTGCTGTTGGATGTAGTATTTTCTTTCTGAAAAGCAATTTGCATATTGTTAACTATCTTTAAGAAAGTTCCAAAAGTTTCTGGAGCAAAAAATCGGGACGTCTGGTCACTTAAGCAAGACATGAAGTCTGGTCACTTTTGTGGGACATGAAGTCTAATCACTTTAGTGGGAAATGAAGTCTGGTCACTTTAGAAGGACATGAAGTCTGGTGACTTTAGCTGGATATGAAGTCTGGAATCAGGACATCTGGTCACATTACGTATCGCTCTTGCCAAGTCACCTGAAAGCCGTATCAAGGAGGAAAATATAAATAACCACAGAAATGGATGCACCAACCGGCTTAGCTAACAATAACCACAGAAATGGATGCACCAACCGACTTAGCTAACAATAACCACAGAAATGGATGCACCAACCAACTTAGCTAACAATAACCACAGAAATGGATGCACCAACCGGCTTAGCTAACAATAACCACAGAAATGGATGCACCAACCGGCTTAGCTAACAATAACCACAGAAATGGATGCACCAACCGGCTTAGCTAACAATAACCACAGAAATGGACGCACCAACCGGCTCTGCTAACAATAAAGCAATTAAAATTTATATAAAACTATCACTATTTTGAATATTTAATTAAGTTAAAAAATATTAAGTCATTCTTACCCCAAATCANCCAACCGGCTTAGCTATCAATAACCACAGAAATGGATGCACCAACCGGCTTAGCTAGCAATAACCACAGAAATGGATGCACCAACCAGCTTAGCTAACAATAACCACAGAAATGGACGCACCAACCGGCTCTGCTAACAATAAAGCAATTAAAATTTATATAAAACTATCAATATTTTGAATATTTAATTAAGTTAAAAAATATTAAGTCATTCTTACCCCAAATCACAATAAACTTAATTGTATTTATTTTAGTAAATAAAGTATTGAAAAATGCGGGATTAACGGGCATCCCGCCTGGACTAGCAAGTGTCCATAGAACATGAGGTCTGAAATCAAGACTGTCCCGCCTAAATTGGAATGTCTGGTCACCTTACTTAAATTGTTATTGACCCCTCAATTTTTGTACTGACCTTAAAGGGATATTATAGACTCACAATTATATTAGGACACTGCAAAAGCAAGGTGTTAAACATTTACCATATTTTAGAGATCAAATGTATTGTTATTAAATTACATTACTTACTTGCCAGGGTATTAAAAATTTCTTTTGCCCAAGCCACAGTACAACATTCACAGATGGCAGGTTTCAATCATATTCAATTATGTCAAAGAATCTCCACTTTGAAAAAAGAAAACCTTCCATTTCCACTCCTCTATACCTAAATATAATTTTAAAAATTCATTTTTGTTGTTGTTAACAAAGTAAGTTATAATAAAAAATACTGTATGTGTTTCATCTTTAAAAACAAAACAACAGTAATTCAGCTCTAATGCAATATTTCAAAATATTGGAAAATTGTTGTATTAACATCTTTTTAATTAGGACAGGTTCTAATTTTTTAAAATTTGTTTTGATTAACCAAGGGAAAATTAATAGATGAATCTATTACTTTATATTAATAATATCTTATAAGGCACATTTAGATAAAACTAAGTTCCAATTCATTACTTTGCAAAATCTGTGAAGTTGTGCTTATTCTATGACTACCAAATTTTGTGAAATAAAACAAAAAATTCATTTTACTATGCAAGTAATGTTAAAAATACTTTTAAGTTTATGTATGCACATTTAAATAAACAATAATAATACAAGGAGAAAGTGTGCTAGTTACAAATAATATAAATTATTAATTAATTGGACAAAAACAATTTAAATATTTTCTTTAATTTAAATTAAATTTTATTTGATCAAATTTTTAAATGAGCTATTTATTGTTAATTTCCACAGCCTTATTATTAACATAAATATTTTCATAACAGCTATTTGTATTTTAATATAAATAACCATATTAATTTCAGTTTTAATATTAATAACAAGACAATTATTTGTTGTTATTATTATTAATTCATACATTCCATATTGATAATATTTTATTTAAATATTAATAATTAATATGTTAATCTTGCATTTTCTGCATGAATGTATATTATTTCATAACAAAGTTTAATTTTCTGGGGATAATTTAGGTTTTTAGATTATTAAATACTTTATTATATTATATGTTGTATTTTTGCACTTAGAGTGAAACAGTGCTAATTTTAAAGGCTTATTATTGTCTAAGGTACTTTTTCAGCTCTTTAATCTGGGCAAATACATTAATTTTGTATATAAAAAACTCTGCTAGCTATATTTTTTAGCCTTGCTAAAATAAGTTTACTGAATGGAGGTATTTTGAAAAATATATTTTTCATCTATTTTAATATTCTTAGAATAATAAAAGAAAATTTCACTTTTTATTTCGTTACTAGATGTTAGATTCTTCTTTTGTTTGTTTGTTAGTGAGACAAATTTCATTTGGCATCTTACTGTGACAAATCTGTAAGTAGGGTGATAAATAAACACAATAACTGCATTACAATTACAGTTACCACATTAGCTTTTACTATTATCTTATCTTATATGTTACAGACGCTCCTTCAGTAAAAATATTATTGCGTCCTATGTATTTCTATGGTTTGTGTTTAGTCCTGTATTCTTACTAGAGTTTTAAATGATGATAAAGTGTTGGCTTTCCTGGTTTCCATAGGCAACCCATTTAACGCCCGAATTCCGGATGGGAAGAACAAAAACTTGCAATTGTATGTGTTTGTTCTTGCATACTGAATAGGAATGTTGTTTTTATCTTTATGAGGGTTGTATTTAGTTATCTTTGTATAGTATTTCTAAATTAGAATTAATTGTGTAATTACCAATTTACTATTGGTTCTTCTATCCTCTCGTGTTTCAAGGTTTAATGATTTAACTAATGGTGTTACTCTTGCCAGTTTTGAATATTCTCCATTAATTAATATGGCAGCTCATTTTTGAATTTGTTCTAGATTATTAATATTTTCTTTGGTAAATGGGTCCCATACATAAGATGCATATTCTAGTATAGGTCTCACCAGGGTGAGGTAGCATTTTAGTTTTATATCTTTGTTACATTTGTAAAAGTTTCTTTTTATAAAGCCTAAGGTTTTGTTTGATTTTTTAATAACTTCATTGACATGGGGATTCCAAGATCTCTTCTCATTTATTATGACTTCTAAAGTAGTTTGCTTCTTTAGTTTGGGTTAAATCTTTTCCAAGAATCATATAAATGAAATATTTTGAATTTATTTGTTTTATTTTTCTTTGTTACTCTTAGCAGTTGAGACTTTTCTGGATGGAAAGACATACTCCCGTTAGTGTCCCATTTTATTTAATTCATCTAAGTATTTTTGTAAAATTTTGTTCTAACTTAATTTTTCTAACTTAACTTTGGTCCTATTATATTTATTTCTATTTTAAAAAATCGCCTTAAACATTAATAACACTTACAAATAAGCGCTGTAATTTGTAAGAGCTAACATACAAGATACAATAATGCATTTAATAAATTAAAAACGTAATTTCTCAAGAGTATATTAAATTTTGCTTGCTGTGAAATAATAATTATATACTATACTATACTGTATACACTGTTTCCGACGACTTTGAATTACTATACGCGTCAAAACTGCAGAATTACCATTCATTTATAATTAATTACACATGAAATCATAACATATATATAATAATATATATATTTTGTTTACAAATTAAGTTATAATTTAAAATAATATAATAATTATTAACTTACCTTTATAATTTTGCAGTGTCTTGATAACTTGTTTTTTTAAATCAGTGATCAGTAATAAAGTATTTCTTTTTCTGGTAGTAAGTTGTAGTAGTAGTAGTAGTCTGCTGAGCACTATGTTCACAAGTATGATCAGAGTATCAGTCCGATTCAAATTTTGTCCTTTAAAGTGAAGCCGTCGCGTAGGTATTATTAGATTTGAAAGACTATTTGGTATGCTGATGATTTGTTTTCATTGTGAATAATCCAGTTTCATCTCTGTTTTCGGGCCCATTAAGAGGAACTGATGTATACTAATTTGACTAGACTAGAAGAAAGTGGCGGCCATTAAAATTTTGATCAGCTGCAAAGTCATGTCACGTGATTTTTGTTTACCCCTTTAAAATCCGCATTCGCTAATAAAATAGTGCGTTTGCTTGATGGAGCCACACATGTATCGAGCATGCGAGTGTGCGTGTGGCCTGACTCTTAGACAGTCATAAGTCAGTGCTGCGGTTATAAGTAGGAAGTATAACAGAGTCTGGGCTAATCTTTGTAAGAAGTGCAGTGCTGCTCATTTTGTGCCCTGTACAGCTCATTCCCTTCACTTGGTTGGGAAACGTGGAGCAGTTGTCTTCTGCAAAATCTTTATACCTGGCTTGTTGCATCTACTCATCGTCGACAGATACTTCCAAAACACATAAAAGGGATACAAGTTAATAAAGCCTTGTCTGATTCAAGATGGTCAGCCCGATATAATGCTGTAAGCAGGGCCGGCCTAAGGGAATTAGAGGCCCTAATCGAAGTGAATTTGGTGGCTTAAAATGTAAAAGAAAATTATAAAATAAATATTGAAATATTCTTGTGCGAGGCCCCCATTAATAATGAGACTAATCTGAGGCCATAGGTGGTTGCCGGTTTGCTTATGCCTATGTGACATTCTCTTTGGAGGGTTGAGTCTTTTCAGACTCTTATAACCCGGCCTACAATACCAACGGCGAGCCTCAACATAAGGGCATCGCCATGGAGATATTCCTCCGCAGTGCAATGGCTGCCTGACCTCACCGCGTCCCCAATTGCCGCAGAACAATCGGTCAGCAGGTGTGCCACTGTCTCCTCGGCCATACCACATAAACGGCAGCCGGGTTCCCTGTTTTTGTCTAACCTATGAAAGTAGCTGTTTGTTGGACAGTGTCCAGTCCTCATCTGAGTGATGAGGGACTGGCAGCTACGAGGCAGTTTCCACCAGGGATCTCGCTTGCGTGGTCGCGGCATTTTATCGTAAAGCGTTCGTGCCGTGTCACCATTTTCCCATCCTTTTAGCCATTTTCCCATGAAATGGTCTTTTAGCCACAATTTTACCCCCAGCTGGGTCATTGGGCATTCGATTTGGGGCTGGGCAGCACCCTGTTGTGCCAGCAAGTTTGCCTTTTCTTGCTGTGGTATCTTTGCGTGGCCTATAATGTACTGCAGGACAACCATGCCCCCGCGAGATCTAATGTAGTTAACGATCTCTAGTACAGCGTCGACAGTTTTCGTCTCCATAGAGCTCCGACTCAAGAGTTCCAAGGAGGATCTCGAGTCGGTGAAGACTACGACTGTTGGAAAACTCTTTCGTCTACATAGGCGTAGGCGCACTTCTTTCACACCCTTGTGGATTGCCTCTAGTTCAGCGTCCCCGCTTGAAGCTAGTCTTCCACATGGTCCAGACAGTTCTGTTACTGCTGGGCCTCCAGCAGGGTATTCAATTAGTGCACCGTACCCACTTCGTCCATCTGTGAAGCATGAGCCGTCTGCATAGACTCTTACTACGCCTGTACCGTAGGCTTCAATAGTCCTTAGTGCTTCTTCGTGCTGAAGCTCAACTGGACTATTTTTCCCCACCGCGGCATTTGCCAGTGTCAAACGTAGATCGGGCGGAGAGTAGCTTTCGTGAGGTCCCCTCGCCGGGATCATGGATATTTTTTCCCTGCTTTTGGGTAATTTAACTGAAACCTCGAGCTCGTTGACCACATCCATAAAGGAGGGTCGTTTCAGTCGTGTGCGTTTTACCCATCTGTTTTGCATCTGAAAACAGGGTTCGTTGCGATCCATTCTACGGTATCTTTCCACCGTAGTTAGTATTGCTTTCTCTCGCCGTACTTTGAGCGGTTCCACATTTGCCAAGATTTCTACCGCGGCGTTGGGTGTAGTACGTAACGCCCCACAAACCAGTCTTAGAGCTTGGTTTTGGACTCTATCCAGGTCCTCGAGCGCTGTTCTGCTCGCAAAGGCCTGGATGGGGAGGCTGTAGTCAATGGCTCCTCTCACTTTGCTGAGGTAGAGAGCTCTCAGCGTTCTTGCATCGGCACCCCAATTAGTGCTTGCTAGCTTTTTCACCAGTGACAATTGGGCAGT
This sequence comes from Radix auricularia, assembly GCA_002072015.1. Lineage (NCBI taxonomy): Eukaryota > Metazoa > Mollusca > Gastropoda > Lymnaeidae > Radix > Radix auricularia. The sequence goes on along the minus strand of MUZC01004649.1, from coordinate 369,767 downwards.
GGTTTTTGCGCGCAGTTCACGAATATGGTTATGTAGCTGGATTTTCTGGTCCAGCCGCACGCCCAAATAAGTTGGTGCCTTGTCCCATTTCAGCCTTTTCCCACAGATGTTAAGCACAACATCATGTTTCAGTGCATTCCTGCCATTTGTGAAAATGGAATGGACGGTCTTTTGCGTGTTCACTATGAGTCTCCACTTGTTGGCATATTCCTCGATCCTATCGAGGTCGCGCTGTAGTCTGGTTTGCAAATTCGCTACGTCCCTCCCGGACGCATAGACAACCAAGTCGTCTGCGAACATCGCGCTACTACACTCGATTGACGTTTGAATGTCGCTAACGTATGCTAGGAACAGCGTACAACTTAGGGCAGACCCTTGTGGGAGTCCGTCCTGGAGTCGAGCTTCGTTGGATAAAGACTCCCCCATGCGGGTTCTTATTGTTCTATTCTCCAAGAACGATTGTATCCAACCATGCATTTTCGCTGTAACTCCCAATTTCTGGAGCTTAAACATAAGCCCAGTACGCCAGACCTTGTCATAGGCCTGTTTTAGATCGAAGAATACTGCCAATGTGTGGTTTCGCATCTGGAGCTCATTCGTGATAGACTGAACAAGTCTTATTACCTGATCCATCGGTTGGCGTCCCTTGCGGAAGCCACCCTGAGCCATAGGAATGCACTTACTTTTTTCTAGAAACCAATAGAGCCTGGCGTTAACCATCCTTTCAGCTACCTTCCCAAGACACGATGTCAAGGATATCGGTCGGTAGCTGTCAGGGCTTTCGCCTGGTTTCCCCTCTTTCTGAATTGGGATAACTGTGGCCTTTTTCCACTCCTTCGGCAAAATGCCTGTAGTCCATGTCCTGTTGATAAACTGTAGCAGTTTATTCTTACCTTCGATGCCCAATTGCTTGAGCATCTCATTATGGACTTTGTCTGG
>MUZC01004649.1:339409-357921 GCA_002072015.1 Radix auricularia | reverse complement strand
ATGTCGTAACGCTAGCAACATCCGACCGGGTCGTCTGCTGCTACGACAAAATTGTCATAGCGCTAGCCACATCCGATTATGAATGAGAATGACATGAATTATGAATAATCTGCAGGCTACATTGAAAAGTTTGTGTCAAACATTGTGACTCTCAGGTCAGCATTGCCGCGGCATTGGCATTATTCATTAGGATTGTCATTATTCACATGGAATCTCTTCGATGATTCTTTTTATTATCTTATTTTTATCTAATCTAAATCTAAATTAATACTGATAAAGATGTTTTGTTAAGACAGTTAAGATAATTTTGAAATCTTGAAATAATGTAAAGAGTAGGTGGTGTAAGTGTAACTGTACTGCTGATTTCATAGAATTTGAATGAGTGTTTGAATATGATATGAATAGGCTGCAGGCTACGTTACTATAATCAGTCTAAATTGAAAAGTCTAAAGTGTGTGTCAAACAATGTTCAAACATTATGACAGTCAGGTCACCATTGGCATTAGCATTGAGCAGCATTGTCATTCACATGGATGATTCTTTTTATTATCTTTATCTAAACTTATTTAATACTGATAAAATAATAAGATAATTTAGAAATCTTTTGAAGAGTAGGTAATGTAACTGTAACTGTACTGTAACTGTAAAACTTGTAAGTTACTTTAAGTCAAGTGTAGTAGTATTTTGTTCACCCATTTTGTAGATGGCTAGTAACCAGGCTTTATTTAATATTTGTTTACTGATACTCTGAAAATACTAGGTTGAAAAAAGCGTAATTTAGTGTCCTTGTCCAGGTGACAAGTGACTATTGCATTTTAAGTTTAGTTTAGTGTTAAGTTCCTGGGTCTGGTTGACAAAAAAGTGAACAGTTATACTTAAACTTAATTTTATCACTTACCCAGAGTGTCTTGAACTATCTCAAATTAATTATTTATTAGTCAGTAGGCCTGTGCTTGTTTAGTGCTTTATCAAGTATAAGTTTTATTTCAAGATTTATAATTGGCCATTTAATTTTTTCATTATTAATCACAGGCTTCTTTGATCTTTGGAAAACAATGTTGAAATAGTCTTAATTTTAGGGTCAAGAGTCTAGTTAGTAGCTCCGAGTGTCTCACATTGTATACAATTGCCAATGTTGGAACTAAGTTCCTTCAGATTTGAGAATTTAATTTACAAAAAATAAAAAAATTAACGAAATTATATTATCAATATCAACTGTATTTTTTTAAAACTCGAACATGGTTACTTTAAAGATTTTATTCAAAATATATTATGTAAAAGCATAACTTCACACTGCACTATCTCTTCTTTACTACAAATAGATCTGTTTTTTTTTTAAAAAGTTGTAGAAAAAATGCTTGGCCTAATCAAAATGTTTAATTATCAACTCACAAAACATTTATTCGTTTCTCTATGTGACTTATGTTACAACTTTGCATTCCAGGTTAATTTTGTTTATTATTTAGTTTTTACACAGCGTAAAAACAGGATTCACAGTTTAATAACTATTGAAGCTTGAATCAAAACTGAATTATTTTCAAAATTCAGAAAAACAAATTGATTTTGAAATTTAACACAGATGTCACAGTAGTGTTCCATTTTACATACCGTTACAAAATAGCCACAAAACTGTTAAAACTGAAAGCCCTCTCTGAGAAAAAAAATCTCTAGTTTTAGCAACTAAGGCGGCATGAGATAAGAGCCAGTCAAAGAATTAGCTCAGATATATTCATCTTGTTACGTTACACTTGAGTGGTACCTCAATCCACCTCCTAAAAGCCTGCTTTGATAGAAATCCAAATGAAATTCTTGCTCAAGGTCCTAGAAAAGTCAGGAAGCAGCATTATCATAGTGCAGTAAGGTGTACCCCCTCATGATTACAAACTCTGCAAGAAAACTTAAAGGAAAATTAAATGCATTTTCTTGGCCTACATTGCAAAGTATAAACCAGGGATGGAACTTGGAACCATCCATTACAAAACATGTGCTTACCTTTATATGAAGATAATGAATGCTGAATGTAAATTTATGGCATTGTTTTTTTCAGCAGGTTAGAGGTATCTAACTACATAGAGAAGCCAGTTATCAGATGAAGGATGTTGACAGATGTCAATGTGGATCAACCGTCTTAAGATTTTATCGCAAGCACTTGTCTTCTTTTTTCTACCCAGAACAGTTGTGATGGCCTGGCGATCCAGTGGCAACAGCAACACTCAGCTTGTGGAAAATTTAGCTAGTAGGAATATTGTTAGAAACATAGGAGCTTATGAATGGTTTTTTAAACCTTAAATTACAAACAGCAGCTTATGAATGAAATATCAAAACACAATGTTTTACCTGTGCTGATGAATGCAGGCAGCCATATTTGGATACAATTGTGTCCGTGTGTGCACAATTAGATGTGATTGTGTCAGTGTTTACATATTTTAGATAGATGTGTTTCTGCTTGAAACATTATTAAATAAATAAATACATATATAATATAATATGTATGTCCTGCTCCAAAACATGATCCAAACCTTAATGCATACTATGTTTTATTTCCAGGAAATGGCATCATTAAATCTGATAGGGTTGTAAATGCTATGTTGAAAGTGGACAGAGCTAATTTCTGCAAAGCTAATCCTTACAATGACTCCCCGCAGAGCATAGGATACGCAGTGACGATAAGTGCTCCCCATATGGTAGGTCATAGTTTCCATTGCTGCCCTATACGTCCTGCTTATCATTAATACTCATGGCCATCAGCGCTTCTTGCACGATTTCTTGTAAATCAGTTCGCAACCGTAAAAACTTATGCTCAAATAATTCAGTTTCAACTGTGAATGATTAAGTCAAACATTTGATAAAATAAATAACAACAGATTGAATATTCAGCATTATAAAAAACATAACATTTAAAATAATGAATTTGTAGTGGGGTGAACAGTCAATTAACTTTATTCCAGCAGTGATTTACATTTGGTCCATGATAGTCTTGTAGGTTCATGTACTCGTACTTATACAGTGATGAACATTGACATGTCTATGAACAATGGAAATTTTACTCAACGTTCACCCAATAATCAATACATTATGACATAAGAAGTCTTTCTTTTTGGCATGGAATTGTGGGGGTAAAATTTAAGTTTGGCTGAAGTCACCAGACGAGGGTCAGCGATGTAGTCAGCAATGTGGGTCAATAGGAAGAGGTCAGCAGTCTGGGTCAGAAATGTGGGTCAATAAGAGGTCAGAAATTTGGGTCATTAAGGGAAGAAGGCAGGGGTTATTCACCCTTATCATCATTTCTGTTGATACCATCTGATATCTGTACAGCACGCTCATGCCTTGGAGCTTCTTTCGGATCATTTGACTGAGGGGAGTAAGGCCCTGGATGTTGGATCTGGAAGTGGATATCTTACTGCCTGTATGGCTTTGATGGTAGGTAGTGCATAAGTGTAGGACACAATAATCTTCTGCTTAGAAGGAGCGTCCATAACAGATAAGATAAGATAGTGTAGCTTTGATGGTAGGTAGTGTGGCTTTGATGGTAGGTAGTGCATAAGTGTAGGACACAATAATCTTCTGCTTAGAAGGAGCGTCCATAACAGATAAGATAAGATAGTGTAGCTTTGATGGTAGGTAGTGTAGCTTTAATGGTAGGTAGTGTGGCTTTGATGGTAGGTAGTGTAGTGTGGCTTTGCTGATGGTTAATTTTGGTGTCAGAATGATATTATGTTGTTTGAATTGATGGTAGGTGAACAACGCTGTAAGTTTTCTAGCCTTATTCATAAAAAATGAAAACTCCTTGCCAGGTTGGTAAAACTGGTAAAGCTGTCGGAATTGACCACATCCCAGAACTTGTTGAGGAATCTAAGGTCAACATTGGGAAAGATCTAATCACCAGAGTCCTTATGGAAACAGATCGCCTCTTACTGGTGGTAGGAGACGGCAGGCAGGGATATCCCCCAGAGGCCCCCTTTGATGCCATTCATGTGGGGGCAGCAGCCCCGGAGCTGCCTGAAGCTGTAGGTATCAACCAGTATGGTTATATGTGTTATCTTGTCATTCAATTAAAATTATATTCAGTTTAGAATGGTTGATGAGGCACCTATAATGAAATTGCTTGATGGGGGATCATTATTGAGATTGTTTAATGGGGGACCATTATTGAGATGGTTTGATGAGGGACCTTTAATAAGATGGTTTGATGGGGGACCTTTAATAATTGGATTTTTAAAGAGAATTTTGATTATAATTTTTTTTCTTCTGGAGAACTTTATTGTGGATGATTAAATTCAAGCCAAGGATCTTTCTTTCACCCATTCTTAACCACACTCTATATGTCATAAGGATTACATTTACAATTATATTATTTATATGGCATTACTTTTGCCAAAGACAGGAAGGAATACTTTTAAAAAAATGTCTGTTATTCTCCTCTAGTTGATTGAGCAGCTGAAACCTGGGGGTCGCCTGATTATACCTGTTGGGCCTGCAGGTGAAAACCAGAGTCTATTGCAGGTAGGTTGCTAGATGACATTTGATAATATTGATAGGTTCTTAGGTTCATCAGTAGGTTGCAGCTCAGGAATACTTCAGTGGTGGGTTGGTAGTTATTAGAGTTATACATTATTGGTAGGTCTTTTGTTATAACGGATGTACCCTAGTGATCGGATGGCCTTGTGTTTGTGGTAATTTTATGTACACAATACTATCATGTTTAATTAAACAAACCTTACCACATCATTATTTTATATACAACATTTCAGTCCCAGCTATTGTTTCTATTACCTGACAGGTTGACAAACTGCTTGATGGATCCATCGTAAAGAAGAACCTAATGGGTGTTCTGTATGTCCCACTAACAAGCAAGGACAAGCAGTGGCCCAGGTGGAGATAACTAGCATGTCTTGGTATTGTTTGTGCGCATTTACTCCCCTTTAAACAAATTGCTTAGTTTACTTTTAAAGGGAATGAACTATTTTTTTAACAATTGTCATTTTTAATGCCATGCAGCCATCCCTTGCCCTGACCAACACAATTACATTCTCTCTATAGCTGATGGACATGGTTCTCTGCATCTGTCATTAAACTTAACATAAGGTACATTTTTTGGTTTTTTTTTTAAAAAAAAGAATTAATAACTAAATTACGGTTTGTGTTGTCAAATGTCAGATAGAATTTAAATATTGTGTTGGTGTGTGTACAGATGGCTCTCTTGCCAGGTCTGGGTGGCGTGCCGGCAATATTGTGTTGGTGTGTGTACAGATGGCTCTCTTGCCAGGTCTGGGTGGTGTGCCGGCAATATTGTGTTGGTGTGTGTACAGATGGCTCTCTTGCCAGGTCTGGGTGGCGTGCCGGCAATATTGTGTTGGTGTGTGTACAGATGGCTCTCTTGCCAGGGCTGGGTGGCGTGCCGGAGTTTAATGAATTATCACCAGGCTAGAATGCACATTAACTTTAGTTAACCCACTGTTTTATTCACCTTGAAAGTTTAGCCACTATTTCCTTCATCTTACCTATGTGGTACTGGTTTTTCAACAATGAGCCTTATTAAGACAAAGTATAGAAACAGTATGGATGTTAAAACCTCCATTGTGAGTAGCATTGTACTCAATTGAGCCACCACTTGATAAACTAGCAACAAATATGCAGGCTCACCTGAGCTATTAGTGTAAGTTAAACTTTGAGCATAAACTTACACATGTTCTTACTATAGGTACTATAATAGTTTTAAAGATAAATTTATATGACATTTTCTATTACATTTTATGTGGTCGAGTGGTTGCGCGCTCGACTGGCTTACAGATGGTCACGAGTTCGAATCCACGCAAAGGTGAGGATTTGTTCCAGGGGCCTGAGGAGTCCCAGAGTCACCCAGCTCTGAATGGGTACCTAACTAGACAATAGTTAGGCGGATGGGGTAATGTGTGGAACTCTTATAGCCGTGGCCTGTGACCGCTGCATCACTTGCCAACAGATCATCTCTCATGGTCTGTGGACGCAATTATCTTCTGCATAGAAGGAGCGTCTGTATATCTAAGATAAACTTGGAATTAAATTAGGATATAAGTTTATTAAATTACTATCAACTTAAAAACAATTGAAACAAAAATGATGCCCGCCATTATCAACTCATTTTTACTTTTAAAAAATGATCTTAAATGAGAATTAAGCAATCAGAGCCTAAAATTTATTTTTTTAAATTGTTAAATGACATGTAGAATTAAACATGTCAAATTTATGCTTAATCTTGTAGGGATTTAGGCCATTTAGGGGCTCATTTTGCTATCACGTCAGTACAGGGAAAATCATGTCAGTACGGGAAAATAGTGCACTGGTTAGTGGTGCAATAGGAAAAATTCCTGCAGGTCCATAATACGTAAAAGTTTGAGAAGCACTGAAATAGTGGACTGAATAATTATTAAAAATACAGACAGTGATGAAATATAAAAGATTTAGTATGAATTTAAAATAAAATATATTGTTCGGAACATATCTGGGCAATAGCTACTTAGATTGTGAACAAATATGTTAGACTTAATATATGTTGGGTATTTAAAGTATCTAAACTTTCTCTAAAATTACTAGTCTGGTCCACCCAACCCCTTCCCACAGTATCCAGATCCCCATCACCCTTTCCCTAATCAAATTCTGCTCTCCACCATCTAGATCTATGACAATTGATCCCTTCCATTTGACAGGCACTATTAAGTTACTCCCCTTTTTTGCAGAGGATGATTTAAAAAAATCTTTTAAACTCTAAATTTAAACATATTTTTAGGTGATTTAAGTACAATGTATAGGTTAAAATTTCACTAAGACCAGAGGAGCAAACCAGGATGGAAGCAGTTGAAAAAAGAGCGAGAAGGAAGGCCAGGCAACACTGCCCCACTGCATACATGTGTAGATGGACAGATGCACACATGCAAAATTTCAAGAAACTATAAATACTTGGGCAAAGGTCAAAATTCGAGGGGTTTTAAAACTCCTCCTATGCTTCTGGATGGATGAATAGTTACTAACGTAAACATTTAAAAAAAAAGATATTGTTTTTGTTTCCATTTTTAAATAATAATCTTTACGGCTGACAAAAGCACCCCAACACAGTATCTATTCTAATTTGGGCAAGGATACAGTAGAGTGGAAATTCACATATCAGGCTGCTAGGTTTCCTTTCTTACTTTTAGTTTTAATTATCCTTCAGTTATTTTTAAAAGGTAGTATATAAAGTTGGGCTGCAGAAATTAACTATTAATTAATAGTTTGATTGATAAAATTTTGAATTGATTAAAATTCTATTGAAATATTTCTAATATTTTTTACCATTTATTAATAATTTATATTTTTTACTTACATACTTTTCACTCGTATAATTATTATTTATTTAGACGTGCAAATGTAAACAAAAAGGTTTTTCTTCCTTGTTTCTTGTTTTACTTTCATTGACTCTTTGGATTTCATCGCAGCTAAGTTTTTATTTTTATATTCGTTTTATTTGTGTATTGTATGTCCGTTGAAAAAGGCTCTTTGCCGAAACGTTAGCTGTTTTGTTACGTCCTGCCAGGCTAACCCTTACCCTGTTTACATCTTTCCATTTATGTCCTTATTTCTTGCATAGCAGAATGAATGTTCTGTGTTATGTCACAAAATTTGGGAGCCATGGAATTACAGCAAATTAACTGATTTCAAGAAAGAATGAATCCTGACAAAACGGGATCTATATATGCGTTATAAAAATAAAATTAATAGAAATTAATCTATTAATTTTTTTCTCCGATTAATCAAACAGATTTTAAAAAAATATAAAGCTAAGTAAATGGAATTGAAAAGGTTTGGGACCATGATTTGTGTCAAAGTTAAGGGTTCAACTCTAGAAATTAGAATTTATTAGCAGTGTACATGGCTGGTTTGTGACAGCTCCAGATCTGTCAACTCAGCCATGTTGTTTGAACACTTTAGCAATGTTACAGTCTGTCATTCTTTCAAGTTTTCTGTGTCACAGTAGGCCTTATAATAACTTATATGAAGTGTCATCAACATGGGTAAGACTTTCTGGGACTACTTGTTCCATTCAGTCCTCACATCATTTATCCATGACACACAGACAACATAGTTTATTTAACAATATTTTTTATATGTTGTTTATTTTCAGGAAAAAATTTGAGCTGTGAAGCCTTCCCTGTATGTGAAACCAGAAAAGTTTTTAAAGCCGGTTGTTACTTTACTTTTCCCAGCTTTGCATTCTGTATCCACACATCAAGGGGCTGCCTGTTAGTATGTGTATCTACTAAGCATCAATTGGCCATCTCTAAACAATCTTAGTTTCATTAGAGTATTTAGAGAGAATATTGTAAAAATAGTAATAACTAAAATATGAAAACAAAAATGTCATGGTTCTTATTTCTTTTCAAAAATAAAAAAAATCACTGTGTTTAATATTTGGTAACTGCAATAATATTATTGGATCATTCAAGTCTCAGTGCATTAAATTGTAATTAGTATTTATTTACTGTAGATTTGATGAAAAAATGGGACAGTCCTAAACTAGTTTCAAATACTAGTCGAAGTAAGGATGTATATGATTTTGTGTTTGTCTGATGATGAACCATGAATTTTGCACGCAAACTGTTAAGGCTGGTCTTGCTGTCACTAAGCCACTGACACTCGTTATCTCAATGGCAGTTACAGCATGTGGGATCAGATGAAATGGCACCGGGCAAAGGTATAGTTGGGGATGGCTGAATTGTATGTTTGTATAAAATATGCCAAATAACCTTCTTCTCAATGTACATATGTTTTAAACCACTGGTTATGTCCTTTTAATAAAATAATTTGGTCTATAGCGCTTTTAATTTGATCCCATTATTTATGGTTTGTTATGTCGCGTTGTATTTGTTTTGTTTTGCTTATTAAACACAATTTATTTCAAATTCGGTTCTAATTTCTTATCATGCTAATTTTAAAAAATGAATTGGAGTTCAATAAATTATTTTCCCTTTATCAAAACATGTTTGACTAAGTGTGTTGTTGACATTTATTAGATCTTGAACTACTTTACCATCTTTGGACCATTCTTAAAGTGGTTTTGTTTCTTTAAAACTGTATATTTGAAATTTAGAGTGTTTTATTAGTTATAATTTCATTTTTAAAAATTCATATTTTAATCCCAAAAGTTTTCTGGAGTTCTACTAGAACCTTGATTGTTTTAAGGCAGACTATCAACGTTGTTTGAAAGGCTCAAGTTAAAATAATTATCATCTGAAATTGTGCAGAGGAAAATAGAATGTCATTAGATTTTTTTAATTTTTCATTTTCATTACAAAACTTATCACAAGACAAAGATGCACATACATGTCAAGTACAAAAATACAGTACAATAAAATACATGTAATAAATCACTAACATTGACATCGTTCATGAAGTAAAAAATACAAAAATATTCATATAAATTAACATTAAAGAAACAATCATGGCTTTACGGGCGTCCATAAATGACTGCACATGATTTAGGATGTTTTTTTTTAACCCCCCTCAAAATGAGGTCACAAACCTTTGACACACCCCCCACCCCAAAAAAAAAGTAGTCTTTTCTAATTAAAAATGACTTGTAGATCACTTTTTTGTCATTAAAATATGTATGTAATGTAAGGCTGCACTATAAACACGTCTGAATCCATTGAAAACATCAGTAAATAAATTTCAAGCAATCAAATATTTAAGTGAAACTTTTATTTAAATTTGTGGGTTTTTTATGTGACATTACATTTCTTAAAGACCCCCCTCATCATAAATGCATGACAACCCCACACCCCACGTTAAGATGTGCGACATCATTTATGGACGGCCCCTTACAATGCAATGATGATTTTTTATATAAAATTTTTTTAAAAAAAATCTTCAATAATGTGTAAGTAAAAAATAAAAATTTCATGTGTGACAATTATGTTGTCAAGATTTAAAAAGGACATGACTTGTCACGGGAGGGAACACTAACATCAAGAATGAAAGATGGCAAAAAGTAATTTGAAAACGAATTTACTTTTAAATATATTACACCACATGTTACTTTTGATTATTTATTTTGCTTAGATATAAAATAAATGATGGTAATTTTTTTTTCCTTTTATGTAAAAGTATAGTGTGCAAATGAAAAACAACTTAATAACACTATAATAACAAGCAATGACATTTCTAACAAACGGGTCTGAAGATAAAAGTAATGACCAAGCACTTGAAGATTTCATACACACAAAGCCTAAGCTAGCACACATATACCTGGTACACAAGTACATGACTATGTCCAGAAAAGCAACTGTCATTTATTTTACAAAATTAGATGGCTATGCCAAGGTAAGATATGCCATTTAATCCTGGCACAAAATTTAGAAATCAATTAAAAAAATGAAAAAGTAAGAAAGTGAATGCACATATTCCCATTGTATAAAACATTGTCAACAGGTAGGATATTGTTCAGCTCAAGTGAACCGGTGGAATAACTGTGTCAAACTTATATATTAAAGGTGTCCTTTCAACTAGCCAGATGTTTAGTTGAGGAACCAGGAAGCATCAAATCAAGGCATTTCCACTCTCAACAATCTTCATTTTTCTTTCACACCAATTACAGACATAGTCATAGCCTGCTGAGACATTGTCATAGTCTCCTGAGACATAGTCATAGCCTGCTGAGACATGGTCATAGCCTGCTGAGACATAGTCATAGCCTGCTGAGACATGGTCATAGCCTGCTGAGACATTGTCATAGCCTGCTGAGACATAGTCATAGCCTGCTGAGACATTGTCATAGCCTGCTGAGACATGGTCATAGCCTGCTGAGACATGGTCATAGCCTGCTGAGACATGGTCATAGCCTGCTGAGACATGGTCATAGCCTGCTGAAACATAGTCATAGCCTGCTGAAACATAGTCATAGCCTGCTGAAACATAGTCATAGCCTGCTGAAACATAGTCATAGCCTGCTGAGATATAGTCATAGCCTGCTGAGATATAGTCATAGCCTGCTGAGACATGGTCATAGCCTGCTGAGACATGGTCATAGCCTGCTGAGACATAGTCATAGCCTGCTGAGACATTGTCATAGCCTGCTGAGACATAGTCATAGCCTGCTGAGACATTGTCATAGCCTGCTGAAACATAGTCATAGCCTGCTGAAACATAGTCATAGCCTGCTGAGATATAGTCATAGCCTTCTGAGACATTGTCATAGCCTGCTGAGACATGGTCAAAGCCTGCTGAGACATAGTCATAGCCTGCTGAGACATTGTCATAGCCTGCTGAAACATAGTCATAGCCTGCTGAGATATAGTCATAGCCTGCTGAGACATTGTCATAGCCAGCTGAGACATTGTCTCAGCCTGCTGGTACTTCATGGACTCATTTTTTTGTAAGTCAAACTAAATGCTAAGTAATAAAAAGATTTAATATAATAACAAATACACTTTAGTGTCTGAAAAATAAAATCTTTAGTTAATAACAGTTAAAGGCATACAGTTTGGGTGTTCATTCCTTTTTTACCCTATCTACTGAAGGCCTGTGAACTTTCAAAACTCAGTTCTCTGCACCAACTGCTGATGGATTAGATAAACATTAGTAGTTCTTTATATCACTCCTTCACAGTGGATCTAAATTTTAATTGAAGCAGTAAGTTATAAAACTTCCTCTTCAAGTGACACAAATAAGTTCAAGTGAAGTTCTTACAGAATCATCTATACAAGCTTTGCTGTACATTTTAGGTTAAAAAATTCCCTTAGTTAAAAAACAAAGCATTCCATTTATATTGGGGAAATTATCTTTTTTTTTTTTGTTAAGTACATTTGGGAAGTCCATTTTTACCACACAATAATTTAAGTACATAAATATCACAAGTATGATGTATATTCTGCTTACACCTGATAATATTGCACACACTCACTTCATGATTCAGAGTTTGCAAAACAAGTTGTTTTTTTTTTCCAATGATAAAAAATATCTGGTGAAACATTTCTTTTTTTTTTGCAACTAAGTAGTGAGTTAAAACATTTAGACTATATTCCTTACTACTTTCTATTGAAAACTAACCATTATTCATACTCTATTTCATATTGCTACCTAGAGTTTGTTGTCATTTTCTCTCCCTGCTATTCAGGGTCTCCAACTTCCATAAAGTTGTCGGCTGTCTGTAGATATTTGATTTAAATGACGTCTCTAAGAAATCTAGCACGTCCTTGAAAAGTTCAAAGTTAGAAACTTTTTTTGAAGCTAAGCACAATGAAATGTCTCAACATTCAAAATTTCTTTTTTGTTTGGTTTCCTCTTTGATGGTCATGATCAGGAGAAGTTCAAAACCACCACAATAAAACAAATGATGGAGCACAAGGTGTTCACTGTCATGTTAAAAATTTATTGTAATATGTTATGAAAACACAAACTTATGAATAGTAAAAAGTATTCAGCTTGATTGTTTTATACCAAAACCTTACCTTAAAAAAAGAGAGTGTAGGAAATAATTAAGTCAGGGAAAAAAACAACTGAGGGAGAAAAGCATTAAAATATTGTATTTCATTTGAATGAATAGGGTTTTTGTCACTGATATTTACTATCAAGTTAATCTTTAAACACTTCACAAAATAATATGAAAGTATTGTAAAGGAAAATGTGTTTTTGTGCTCTTGGAATAGAGAGAACTTGCAGCACATTTCTTTAATTACACAACAGAGTTAAATAATACAATTTTAAAAAATGTAAAAACTATGTTGGTATTTTCATGTATTAGAAAGTGAACCGGTAACAAAAACAATGGTATCAATAGCCTATCACAAACACAAGTTCTTGGCAAATGAATGTAGCTTTGATTTTAATCTCAGGACAGCCCAGTTGTATATCAGAGAATTAGAAGTTCTTTTAACTGAAGGATTTTGTTTTACTCCTTTCAGCCATCTGAGCTGCAATGGTCTGGGTTAAATAAATGTGACATTAGTAGAACCCTTTATGTTTAACACATTTGTTGAATTTGAAAGCAAAACTGAGATTTAAGTTACACAAGTTAACATAGAGAGATCATAACATTTGTTTTTAAAAAAACCCGACAAGAGCCAACTTAAATGTTGCTAACAGGCCACTTGATGACTTCACTAGTACTGATTTAGTCATTTGAACTGGTCATTATGATAAATAAGTCCATCATGAAGAAACTCTCCTACAAATACATGCCATTGATCAAGTAATCTGCCTCATTTTGATGCAACGGCCGGCCTTTTCGCAATCTGTGCCTGACGTTTCTCAGTCTGCAGCCGACCAGCACTAAGAGAATGACGGTGAAGGCGAGTCCAAGGGACAAGGCAATGATGGGGCCCTCAGCATTGCTGGTGGCGCTGGCAATGATCAACTTCTCACTGGACATGAACACGTGATCATTGCTGTGGGAGCGGCCAGGTTTGGCTGTTGAGGCAGGCTGCGGAGGTCTTTCGGTTGATGTGGCGGGGCCTGACACATTTGGCAGGTTACTGGTCATTACAGGCGGCGCCTTGGTTGGCGAAAATGTTGGTTTTGGACCTGGGACGAAACAAAGAAAAACTCCATTTACACCGTAGTTGCTGTTCCCTCTGAGATTTGTTGGTTTGTGTGCAAAGTAAAAAAACTTGTGTGCAAAATTGCACAGCATCTATTTTTGAGCAATATTTAACCAAATTTACTGTGCGGTAATTCTAACCTGCTGCGATCAGATATCTGCGTAACCGCGCAGCTTAAATGGAACATTGACCGCAGTTATTATTAAGTATTTTGTTAGTTTTGGACCTGGGATGAAACAAAGAAAAACTTCATACTGAAGTTACAAAATAATTTTTTTTTAAATTCTTTTTTCCAATTACAAAACCATTTGAATAAATAGGGGATGAAGTATTCATACCTGTTGACTTGAGTGTCTGGCCTTCATTAGAATCTACATTTACTTCATGTGAAGATTGATGGACCGAGTTGGCTACATAGAAAAAAAATTTGAAAAATCAACATTTTGCGAGCTTTGCCACTGGACAAAATGAATGATTAAACAATAAACATGACTTGCATAGTTAATTAAAACCAAGTCTAATTATAGCAGCACCTAGAAATTGGCAATTTAGAAACATTCATTAGGGGCTTACAGACATTGGAAACATTCATTAGGGGCTAACAGACATTGGAAACATTCATTAGGGGCTTATAGACATTGGAAACATTCATTAGGGGCCAACAGACATTGGAAACATTCATTAGGGGCCAACAGACATTGGAAACATTCATTAGGGGCTTACAGACATTGGAAACATTCATTAGGGCTAACAGACATTGGAAACATTCATTAGGGGCTAACAGACGTTGGAAACATTCATTAGGGGCCAACAGACATTGGAAACATTCATTAGGGGCCAACAGACATTGGAAACATTCATTAGGGGCTAACAGACATTGGAAACATTCATTAGGGGCCAAAAGATATTGGAAACATTCATTAGGGGCTAACAGACATTGAAAACATTCATTAGGGACTAACAGACATTGGAAACATGATAAATTGCAATAATATTTGGATTTTTACAAAAAAATTGAGTTGAAAGGAATTTAGATTAGGTTGTGTCATAATTTGAAAGCATCAATTAGTTTCAATAGCTAGTAGTAATTTACACCCATCTCTTAACATCCGATAGCTTCACTGTAGAAACATACACACCTTGTAGTTTATTCAACACATCTGGTGACTTTAATCTTTGTCCTGAGGGGAAATCTGAGGTAAATAAAACAAGTTACAGAGAAACTAATGCTTGACATAGTTGTTAACATAGAAAATAAATCTTAGATAAATTCAACAAGTCACCGATAAATGATTGACTTACTGTTATTAAAGTTTTAGTTACACAGAGTTTAATTCTGAGAGGAACAAAATGAGTCACTTATAGGTTTTTGACTTTGTGTTACAAGAGTCACTTATAGGTTTTTGACTTTGTGTTACAAGAGTCACTTATAGGTTTTTGACTTTGTGTTACAAGAGTCACTTATAGGTTTTTGACTTTGTATTAAAAGGTTTTAAAAATGTTACATAGAGTTTAAATCTGAGATCAATTAAACAAGTCTCTAAAATTTGTTGATTAATTGTTACAAAAGTTTTAAAATTGTTACTCAGAATTTACATCTAAGATAAATAGAACCAGCCATAGAGAAGTTGCATAGTTTCCATCTCATAACTACACTTAATATTCACATATACAACAGATAAAATGAAAAAGTTACTGACTAATATTGAGTTGAAATAAAAATGTGCCTGTAAAATCAAATGGTGTTTTATCACAACACACTGTGCATCAACCAATCCCATAGTGAGTTAACACTAATACACACTGTCTTTTAATAACATTATTAAAACTGAATGAGGTGAGGTGTCAGTAAGGTTTAGGGAAATAAAAGACACTGTTCAAAACACATCATAAAGTTATTAGTTTTATTGACACTTTTTAAGGTGATCAGGCTAATGGTACTGATTATATTAATAAGGAAACAATAATAATTAGAATAAGAAATTTCTTTCTTTCTTATTGTTCAAGTCTTTGTAAAGGCTTTGAAATTATCCCTTAAATTAATTTCTTATTTAGCTAAATGTTTCAACTATATATGCACTTTATATGTTCAAAAGCATATAATTTCCTTACAAGCAAAACTGAAGGAAAAATAATTTTATAAAAATTATACATGTAATATAAAAAGATAATTAAATTTCTAGGTGATTAAAAACAGCTAGAAAAAAAATCTGACAATATAAGATTATGAACTCAATGTTTAGAAAGCAAAATGCTTTAGAATCAACAAAAGTTCAACCCATTTATTGTGGCAATAGGGCAATGTCAAAAAGTATATAAGGAATACTAAGGTCCAGAGATGTGTATATACCAGATTCATCATGCTTTGTTATGATGGGAAACAAAGTATATGTTATAATGTAAAGATCTGACACAATCATTCTGGCTTATCATGAGAAAATATCATGCATGTAGCCATGATAAAAAAATCATGCTGACAACAAAAGGGATCATGTTATGGTACAATTACATCAACTACTGGTGACTACTGGGAACAGTGAATGTCAAGGTCAACACAAAGCACATGAACCACGGTTGCCAGGCGACAATAGATAGCACACTGAGACGTTTACCCTCAAACACTCCAGCAGCGGGTCTGTACGCTGCCTGGCCAGGATAAAACTCATTCTCTTGATACGTGGGTGATCTGTACTCTCCACTGTAATCATATCTACTTGAGGGAGCATACCGCGACCCGTAGGCCGAGTCAGGATAACCTGGATAAGCTGGGTTCTGGCTGCCAGCCTGATAAGCTCCGGATTTCTCATGGCCGAGATAAGGGCCTCCAAATTGAGAGAAATCATCGGCTGATCCAATATTGGCCAGGAGAGAGTTGGGTAACATGTCCAGGTTGTCATTAGAGTAGGGGGGATAATACTGCGGCGAGTCCAGATACTGGTTTCCTGAGGACTGAAGGGATGGGTGCTGCTGGGGGGACCTGTCAGGGAGACCGTATGGCACATAGAGCCCAGGATCTAACCACTTGCGGGAGTTCAAGCCGGTATGTGAGGACAAGTGCTTCTGAGGGTTAGACTGGTGATCAGACTGAGGGTTAGATTGGTGCTCAGACTGGCGGTCAGACTCAGTGTTAGACTGGCGGTCAGATGTATGAGGTTTTCCCTGTCTCAGATACGAGCTGAACTTTGTTTTGCTAGCACTGTCCTCATCTTGTGAGTTGCCGTTGGTGAGTGAAACTAACTGTTTAGGGAAGGGGTTAGAGGCAGGCGAAGGAGTGGCTTGGGCTTCACCAGTGGCAGATAAGGCATGTTCAACTGAATTAGTCTTATGCTGATCTTCATCGTTAACTAGGTTGTCAGACGCGGACACCTGCTGGCTGATGGCACCCTTGACATGGACCCTGTCGCCTGGTGGTACCATCTTGTCCTGGTCAACAACTGCATGAGTTGGAAAACCGCCCCCCTGTCCTTCCAGTGAGTCGGACTGTGCAGGCGGGCGATGCTGGGGAGAAACACCAGCGTTGTTGACACGTCTCAAATCTGGACCACCGTCAGGAGCTGACAGATGATTTAAATGATTCTGTTGTGCATTTTCAGACCCAGTATGTCTATTATGAGAGAGATTCTGTTGCTCATTGTCTGACTCTGCCAGTCTATTCTGAGAGAGATTCTGTTGCTCATTGTCTGACTCTGCCAGTCTATTCTGAGAGAGATTCTGTTGTTCATTGCCTGTCTCTGCGGGTCTATTCTGAGAGAGGAGATTCTGCTGGCCATTGTCTGACTCTGTCTGTCTATTTTGAGAGAGGTTCAACCGGTTTTGGTTAAGGTTAATATTAGGGTTAGTGAGAAAATCAGAGTTAGG
This sequence comes from Radix auricularia, assembly GCA_002072015.1. Classification (NCBI taxonomy): domain Eukaryota; kingdom Metazoa; phylum Mollusca; class Gastropoda; family Lymnaeidae; genus Radix; species Radix auricularia. The sequence goes on along the minus strand of MUZC01004649.1, from coordinate 340,513 downwards.
ATTGGCATGGGGGTTAGTCTGAGATCTAACAGGAAAGTTGGTTTGGTCAGGCTCAGCATTCAAGACCTGCCCAATCTTAGGATTAGTAACACCAGCTTTTCTTTGGACATTCCCTGGCTCAACAGAAGACCCTTGAGCGCTTACATCATTCTTGGACTGCTCAACAGCGTGTCTGTTGGTCTGCTCGACCGGATGTTGTAGGTCTTTATTCCCTGACGTCTGATCCAAGCCTTGCTGTTCAACATAGTTAACTTGCTGCTTTGGTTCAGCCAATTGCTGGACGTTGCTGTTGGACTTGCTGTTCTTATTCCAAGAGGAACCAAACTGCTCGCGGGGCTGAGCGTTAGCAGCTATGGGAGATAAACACACAAAAACTATCAAATGCACACCGCACACAATTTATCAACCATTTCTAACGGACCTGACAGGAAAAGTATACATCTTAGAATAAACTCTCACTAAACAGACTATAGGAACTGGCTTGTCAGAATCGTAACAAATATTGGAGCTCTAAAAAATGTTAAACTATGTAAAAAAAAATATGCAGTTTATTATGTTTTTGGCTTCACAAAACCAAAAAGAAGACAGCTTTAGAATACTTCATATTTTGAAAAGAATTATTTTGATCAATTGTCAATCATCCAATCACCGAGATAAAAAGCTCTTTCATTTTGAAGACATATACCCAGCAGTGTACCACATCAAAAAATATCCACCCACACCAATGAGCAATAATTATCTCAATAATGATCATGGGCTCTAGGAAAAAGTACCCAAGCCACACTGAAGAACCAGCCACACCACAAACTACCCCAACACAAAAAATAGCACTCCAACACACCTCAAAGTATCCCATCACACCACAAAGTACCCCTATACACCACATAGTACCCCAACACACTACGTAGTACCCCAACACACCACGTAGTACCCCAACAAACCACGTAGTACCCCAACACACCACGTAGTACCCCAACACACGACGTAGTACCCCAAGACACTACATAGCACCCCAACACACTACATAGTACCCCAACACACCACATAGTACCCCAACACACCACATAGTACCCCTACACACCACGTAGTACCCCAACACACCAC
>MUZC01004649.1:320264-338322 GCA_002072015.1 Radix auricularia | reverse complement strand
ACACACTACATAGTACCCCAACACACTACATAGTACCCCAACACACAGTACCCCAACACACTACATAGTACCCCAACACACTACATAGTACCCCAACACACTACATAGTACCCCAACACACCACATAGTACCCAAACACACTACATAGTACCCCAACACACCACATAGTACCCCAACACACCACATAGTACCCCAACACACCACATAGTCACCACATAGTACCCCAACACACCACATAGTACCCCAACACACCACATAGTACCCCAACACACTATATAGTACCCCTATACACTACAAAGTACCCCAACACACCATAAAGTACTAGGCACACCATGTAGATAAACCACGACATACTTACCCACGTGATCACAGTTGAACTCATCAGATCCATCAGCACACTGCATGTAGGAATCACAAACTTGACTTCTAGCCACACATTCTGGGCCTCTGCTTAATGTGCCCAGTTCAAAGCATTCAAAATTGGAGGGAGGGCACACCTTCCCTATAATATACAGAGTAATAATAGCACACCTTCCCTATAATATACAGGGTAATAATAGCAAACCTTCCCTATAAAATACAGGGTATAATGGAACACCTTATACAGGGTAATTAGCACACCTACCCCATAAAATACGACTTTTTATCACTTCTTCACTGTAATCTACATTATATTAGCATAACATCCTGAAATACAGTACACTGGATTTATACTTTATTACCTTGCAAACCAGGAACTATAACAATAATGATTATTAAAATTCATAAGTTACACCAGTAGGGTTTTGGTACTTACGGCAAAGTCCATCTTTGTTATAGTAGCCATTCTTACAATTACAGTTGTGGTCAAGGCATCCTGCGTTAGGGTCCTCACACTGAATGGACTGGGTGCAGTACCCCCCCAGGCCCACTAAAGCAAGCAATAGAAATAACAATGTTTTCATTTAGGAATTCAAAGCAAAAAATTGTTAAAAGCTTAAATACAAAAACTGCACATTGAAAGAAAACCCAATTAAAATCAGAGCAAAGAAAGGACAGCTGACTTTGAGGAAAAGTTGATCAGAAGTGTACTTTTCTTATAAAAGCCACATGTATATGTCAGGCTGATCAGAACTGGACCTGCTATAGTAAAGTAAGATGTATATACCAGGTAAATCAGAACTGGACTTGCTATAGTCAAACCACCTGTACATGCCAGGTAGATCAGAACTGGACCTGCTATGGTAAAGTAAACTGTACCAGTCAACTAGGATGATTATATAGGGACATAAGGTATCATGTTCTCCATACTGAAAGTACTAGTCTTCTATCTGACAGTTATGATGCTTACCTTGTTATATACCCCAGTACACTCTCTACCACACCACACTTGGATGTGGCACGTGTTGCAACTTACACATATGGCTAATGGCTCAATTATATAATGCTATCCATTATTACACTGCTCTGCACCCCCCACCCCCACCGCTCAATAGCAGGACCTAAGTGTATGTATACTGAGTTTGGAAGCTCATAGCCTCCCTTTGACAATCTGATTATTCCAGTGATGTGTCTTTATGTTACTGATTTCACCAATAGTTGCAGGGTTGTTCCCCATCTCATGTGTGTTTCATTCTCAAGTAAGGCTAAACCTACCACATCACAAGGGAGTCACAACTAATAGACTTCCACATGTATTAAAATATGAACACAGACTTTGGGAACCTTCCACTCCAAACAATCACTGACTCGTGGCACTCTTAACAGGTAGGTGCACTGCCACCATGTTAGGATAGGCTGGTGGCTATAGAGTTGGATTGCCTGCCTACCTGTGTTGGGCAGTGTTCAGTTCTCACATGTCCATCCCACACGTATCATCAACAATACTCTGTTTAATTCATTTTCTTTGTGAGTATCTGGATGTAAATTTTCTTTTACAAATGCAATGTGTAACGCTAGACTAAAACAATACCCCCTTTCACACTATTTTAAAACTGGTTAAATGCTTCCACATATGGGATATATATATATATATATATATATGTACATATATATGTACATATATATGTATATGTATGTGTATATATATGTATACGTACAAAAATATGGTATAAATCTGGAATAAAATAGTGGAAGGGACTGAAGAGACTTTGTTAGCCTCTGGATAGCTCCAACATAGCTATAAGAAGTCCTTGTAGCATGTAATCCTCTGGATAGCTACAACATAGCTATAAGAAGTCCTTGTAGCATGTAATCCTCTGGATAGCTACAACATAGCTATAAGAAGTCATTGTAGCATGTAATCCTCTGGATAGCTACAACATAGCTATAAGAAGTCATTGTAGCATGTAATCCTCTGGATAGCTACAACATAGCTATAAAAAGTCCTTGTAGCATATAATCCTGTTCCTTGTTGCATGCTGTTTAATTGGTCAATACAACAGGCCAGGGGCTCACAAATGTCACTGTAAAAATCCAATTTCCTGTATTATCTGATCAAGATCTCTCCCAAGATTAGCCATACGGGCCCCTCCTCCTGTTGTGAGGCAGTCAAAGGAGGTCAAGTGATTTCAATATTGGCTATTTAACACCATTGATTATACTTTTTTTTTTAAACCCAAAAAAACTCACACATGACTAACACAGCCTCATGGATTTTTCTTAGTGTGCTGTGTAGGGCCAGAGGTAGACACAGGTCTAATAACTACAGGCTTAAACTGTGCCCCAAGCTAAGGAAATTCATAACATTCATACAAGGGAAATTTGCGTTTATTGTTCTAATTTGTTCACGTAGCTGACTTTGGAATGATTCAAACAGCTGAAACAACCCAGGGGTATGTGCAAACACAGATGACTTGAACAATTCCCAAATTTAAATCCACAGCCAGAAAAAAAAGTAAGTACGATTTAGATTACTTTCTCTCTGTCACACACACAAAGTTTTTCTACTGGTCATTATTTGTTGATCAATCTTCTAGCTTATGCTGAAATAAATTATAACTTGTTTTTAAAATTTGAAAATCCCATTTATAAAAAATGCAAATTCATTCAAATCTATCCTGTACAAAATAAGTGGAGCTTAATGTTTAATTTTGGGATTGTTTTTCTGATGCATTAATCTTCTTCTTAAGTTGGTCTTTGCCTACTGGAGTGTTAGCATGGTGCTAACATCGTTTTTCTGTAATTCTAGGCAGTAAAAGAAATACTGGAAACTCTATGACACTTGGATGCATGCAGATGTAGCTAGTTGGAGCTGACCCAACTTATGTGGTTGAGATGCCAGTTAAGATTGTCCCATGGGCAGCCTAAAGATTTTTTATATCATTTGTTCATGTGTTTAAAAAGATCTTTCAGTCTGAGCTGAAGTGTGACACATAGATCCAAGAACCAATATATTGTGTCAAACATTTAGATGTGGAGGGGTGGTAGTGCAGGGTTGATGGATGGTTGGGCAAGGTAAAAAAATATGGCCAAACACATCGAACAACAATTATGAGATAGTACCATTGTATGTTTCAAAGTTTTTGGCCTGCAGTGGCGTAGCTAGGGGAGGGGGTCCCAATTCAACAGTCCCCCCTGGCCCTCACTTGAGGAGGCCCTTAAAGGATTGTCAGAATATTTTTTTACATTAAATATTACCCCACCGTCATTTATGTAGGGCCCTCTAAAGAGGCCACTTTAGCCCCCTTGGCCCCCAAATCCAAAGCTACACCACTGATGGCCTGTTTACCTAGATGCTACAGAGACTCCTCAATTTGTAAAATAAAAATGTTCAGTGCCCTTGCTAAATTAAATTTTAAAAGGACAAAATGCCCCACTTATATCAAATATTAAATTTTTTATTTTGAAGTAAACCTTTTAATTTTTAGTTAAAAAAAGATAAAGCACATCAGTCACTAAGCTTAAGCGTAATTAAGTTACCCCACACAGATTTTTACACAAATGGATCGCATTCAGGTTTAAACCCCCCCCCACCCCCCACTGATAAAGCTACCATAACACAAGGAAGGACAAAGCAGATGAAAACTGGCACCTAGGGTGAAGAGTTAAAAAATGTCTCTCTTCAGCTTGAAGGCACAATGCCTGGTCTGGGCCAGTATAAAGGTGTTTTTTGAGAACCTTATTTTTGTAGCTAACATGTGAAGTGGATCAATAGTTAAATTTGATTTAAGATGTTTTCTAAAGATGATTAAATCTGCCCCCACTTCCCGAAAGTCAGTGTCACAGCAGGACTTTTTTTGCACAGCATGTCAAAGGGCAACTCAGGCAGACGTAGCACATATTTTGTGAATAACCGGGTCCCCTAGTGACAATTATTGTACTGCAACAACATAAAGACCTATAAATATATTGTGTCGATTGTGACACTATAAAGCCATAAAAATACTTAGATTAGGAAAATATCTATTTTTATACTTGGAGTGGGGTGCTGGTGGGGAGGAAAGGGGTTAAATAAATAAGTAGCCAGCATGTTCTTTGAACACAGTGACAGTGAAACCCAAACAACAAGGAGGAAGAGCAGACAATTTTAATTGGTGTGTGTAGAAGAATGGTTCCAAATAATAAATTATATAAGTTTTTATGTTACAAAGGCTCATTGATGTTTAAATAGAGGAAACTGGGTGATCATATTTGTGCAGGACAGAGTCTATGTGTTGTGAAGAGTGAATGAGAAAGAAGTCTGTAGATTCAAGTAAGATAGAAGTTTGTAGATTGTCAAGTTCTTCTCAAGCCTTTCCATGTCAATTAGTGTAACTTACCAGAGTGTGGAGTAATGACTGGCTCCTGCAGTTCTGTAGGAGCTGGGGTAACAACAACCTGAGGTTGTGCTTCTGTCACAACTTGGCCCTCTGCTTCATGTCTGATGTCAGTGACAATGTCACTGTCCTCCTGGCCGATTAAGCGACTGTCTTTCTTACTCCCTTCAGACCTGCTAGGGCCATTAGTTTGGGTCTCTGTATTGAGGCTATGTAGGTCCTCTTCTGCAGGCTGCTCGGACGTGTCATGTTTTAAGTCAGTCACGTAGTAGCCAGCATGTTCTTTGAATATACACTTCCCATGACAGTTGAATAAATAACAGAAGCGGTCTCCCTAGTAATTAAAAAATAGGAGTTTTGTAATCAGTAAATTTAAAAGCGGTTCATTAAAATTCAGTGCTTTTATTTTAGTTGGTGGAAAATAATCCCACAGAGTCAAACCATTTACGAAAGCACAAATTATTTTGATTGTTTAAAATTTACACAAAAACATTTATATACAAATAAATTATATTAACACTCGGCAGATGGTATTTTTTATAAAATACAATCTAAGTCAGTTAAAGAAAAAACATATATTTAATTTTGGAACTAATTAATAGTTCATGTTTTTTAGTACCAGACTAGTTAAAAAAAAAAAAAGCATTCTGTGTGAAATTTTTTACTGTGATATAAAATACAATTGTGACAAGTCAAGGATCTTATCAGCTAACTCCGAAGAGGGTAGGGGCTTTCTCTGGAATTTGTTTATTTTTAGTTTGGCTGTCTCTGTTATATGGTACAATATTTAATAGTGTTAGATAAAAGAAAAGATTATTTCCTTTGTCATATTGGTAAATATGCTAGATCAGAAATGGTGGATTCCTCTGTGTCTGGTACTTCATAAAAGTATTTTTTGAGAACTGGTAGCGTTCTTTGTACAAGGTACATATTTTAATTTTTCTAGACCTGAAATGCTGGCTAATTTTTTTTTGTCCCATGGCACTTTATTTTATGTTATTAGACCAGAGATGGGGCCTTTTGCTGGCATAAGATTAGACATTCAATCTTACCAATCTAGCAAAGATATCTTTCACAATCAATGATATGTTATTAACTCATGTAAATACAGAGATATTGTTAAGCATTTTGTATTTGTATTTGTAAAAAAAACACACAAGAATACAGATATTGAATTTAAATAATAATAATAAATAGATAATTTATATAGTGCTGTATCCCAGTAAGGAACTGGGCTCACAGCGCTTTACATGAAGGTAATAACATACATATAAATAATAACATTCATACCACAACAACCACATTAATTACAGAACATAAAACAAAAAGCTGCGCTAATCATTAAAAGAAATGGTGTTTCATTAATTTTGAAAATAGATTTTGAAATGATGTGTCTTAAGAGCAGTCTTGAAGGACTTTATTGTTTGAATGCTACAGATTTGTAATGGTAGAGCAGACAATTCACTTTTTCCCCGTGTACAAAGGAACAAGGAAATTTCTCAGAGAATATCTTTGCAACTATGATGAGTTCAACCTTGACACTTTTCATTTGATAGCACAACCAGTAAACACTGAGACATCATTTATGGACAGTATTTTTTTTAGCCCACCTTGTTAAATTTAGTGCCATACCAAACCAAAAAACACCAAGGAATCCCAATTCATCAAAAGAACAAGACACCCACTCCTCTCCCCCACATAACAAGCCCTTATTTTGGAAGTCTCTCTTGTTCATATTCTGCCAGGATATATGGGCCACTTAAGAGGTCATTGAAGCATGCACATTTGACATTACCTGTGCACATAAATATTTTAGCCAGATCCTTGTGGCTAAGCCCTATTGTTATCAGCAGAGCGGAGGTTTCAGGATATTTGGGAGGACACATGTTTTATTGAAGCAACTTCTCGAATGTTGTTTTCACAATACCTCTGACAGGTTACTTACCCGTGAATTTAAACCTAGATTGTCATAGTCATTTTTTAAATTTTGAATGTGAATTTAACTGGTTCAAATAATATAACAAAAAGGTGTCTTACGATTTTTTAAATGAAGATGAACAAAAAAATGTGGATAAAACAAAGCTGTTGTGGATAAATTCCACATGTTTTCCCCGAAATAAAAGGTAACTACTACTTAATGATTGTTTAAACATGGGAAAAATTTGAGAGCTTCTGGCAATGGAAATTTCATACATTTAATTTAACATTTCTCCCCTTTAGTGTTGAAATATTAATTACAGTTATATTATATCATTAAGAATTCTTAACACATTGCAGAATAGAAAATTTTATGAAATCAATTGCATTAATTTAATGCCTTTGCTTTGTACTGTAATAATAGTATGGGAGGTCTCTATAAAGATTAATGACACTTATTTATAAGTAATCAAAGTTGTTTTATTACATTTTTAATTTAGCTAGTTGAAAAATTAAATAATATTTTTTTAAAACCATTGTTGCTTCTTATTTTTCTTTAACCACTTTAATGGAAGCACCCATTGATAGTTTACAATATTCTGTCAGTGTACAGCATCTTAATCTTACCAAGCGATCCCTGTAAACCAGAGGTGTCTAAAGTCTGGCCTTTGGATCAAAGGCGGGCAACATTAAACTTTTAATTGCTACGTTTATGGTAACGATGACATTATATTAATTTTTTTAAAGCCGAAATCGTATGCTGTTTTGAGTACTAAAAATAATGACTTCAAATGATGGCAAAAATTTATGTCTTTTTATTGTTTACCAACTTGCATATTGATAACAAGAAGTCAATGAAATTTGTGCTGTTATGTGTATGGATTTCAAAGGCGTCTGGTGGCACAAATTTAATTAGTTAATTTTTTAAAACTTGGTCAACTCCAAAAGGTAATAATGTGCCAAAGTTATTCTATAAATTCATGGTAGGTTTTACGAAACAATTTTTAACACAATAATTTTGGCTCTAGTTATATTTCAACACTTTTTATTTACTGTAAGATAGGTATTATAAAATAAACAGTTTTTAACCTATAACTTAGCATTTTAGTAATTTCTAACTATGTAATCAAGTCCTATTTTTGTCCCCATAAAATACAATACATGTAGGTTATATGCACACATGTTATGTAATTGAAAAGCCTGTAACTCAGTCTAAAAGTTTTTCATTTCTGTTTTAATTTCTTAATTCCTGACAGCCCCCCCCCCATATTTATTACTTTATGGAATACCTGCCCTCTTAGCGAAAATTTTGGACAATCCCTGCTATAAATAATTCAAGTTATGGGACCTTCAAATTTCAAACTGGAAAATTTTTAAAATGCAATTTTCAAATAGAATGCTATGCTGATTTTTTTTAGGTATTTAAATACAAGCCAGACCATGTCATAAATTTAACTATTAAGCTGAAAGATTAGTCATATTATTCATATGCCCTGGCTTGATGGATAATTTGTATAAGATAAAATAACAACATTTCATAAGTTTCTCAAATTAATATTTACATTTCTTTTCATTAATGTGTACATAATTTTTTTAATGTAACTTACATACTTACACACACAATATTTTAAAAAAATAAAATTTACTGGAAAAAGAAGTGTAAAAATTTTTTAAAATTGATTTTAGAGTTGTCTCTGATCTATTATAAAACAAAATAGTACTTTGCAAAAATTTACTTGGGAAATTATGTCATTAGCTTTTAGGCTTTTAAAAATTTAGTTTCATTGTATGTTGCATTTTGGTATTTGCATTACAAATTCATGTACAGTGAAAATGTAAAATGATTCATACTGAATTGGATTTGAGTTAGTGTAATGACAGTAAAGTAGTTTATTCTTCACTCCATAACTTGTAACTATAGATCTCTATTCAAAAGAATTTCCAATTTCAGCCTTATGGATAATAATGCAAATTTTTTTTGCCATCTCATTTTACAATTTTCTCTTTAAAGTTGGGTGAGGAGTTATACCTATCTAGAAAATCTTGGAGAAATTTCAAGTGAGATAATATGTGGGTAGTTAGATTTTCAATTTTCAACCAATGAAAAGATATCATTTTATCGCAAGTGTTTAACTTACAGTCCCAGTAAGAATATCTTCTCTACTTGCTATTTGTGCTTTAATACTTAAATGCTTGCATAAAATACATTGAATCTTATTTATGCTGTGCAACTTTAAAATTACCCATAAAATAAAATATTTTATTTTTATAAAATATAAAAAAGCCCACTATTTTCTCATTAAAAAAAAAAAAAAGCACTGTCACAAATTTTATTACTAGTATTTCTAAAAAAAAAAAAAAAATTTAACTCTTAATTCAAATAATAATATTGATAATTTAATTGAATAAGTATCACTCATGTCATGTCCAATGTTCCCTCTAAGGTTCATTGGTCTGTGTGCAAAGTTAAGTTAAAAAAACTCATGTGCAAAGTTGCACAGCATCCTTTTTTGGTGCTATATTTTACCCAATTCGTTGTGTGGTAACTCTAAACTGGTGGGCAGCGTCTGTCAGATATCTGTGCGGACACGAAGCCAAAGTGAACATAGGTCGAGTCCAGTAATGGGTTTTTGGAAAGGTGGGTCAACTCTTAGCTGTGTTGCTCTGACCCAGACCCAAAGCTTCAATGAATTTCAAATGCTTAACCGGTACACGAGAGTAGTTTCTGAGAGCCTTTTTAAAATATGTTTAATTAAAAGCTTTTCTCAAGTGCAGTTTATGTGCCATAATTTATATAATTGTATTTAATAATGCATGTATTTTTATAATTTTATAAATTTCAAATAGTATAGACTATACTATACCTTGCCTTATTAACTTATTATGCCTCTTATACTTATACCATATAGGAAAGCTTCTCTTTAACTTTATAAATTTGTAGGGTATTGCAAATCCAATTTCACCATACTAAATAAAATGATGGGTTTATAATTTTCTTCTTATTAAACTTGTTTCTTAGTCTTAATAAAAGGGACTATCACTTAATTAAAGTAAGCTACTTAATTTTTATTCTGAATTGTGTGGAAGAGAGTGAGAGTCTAAGGCTAAGGCTAGACATGAAGTTTGGGTAAAAGCGAAGTATGTCGACCGTGACGTCACGGTCATGGCGGCCTTCTTTGTTGTTATAGCACGTCCTTTAAAAAGCTTTAAAATTAAAATTGGTAAATTATCGTTCTACAGATCAGGCCATAATACGGTCTTTTCCGGCCGCCATCTTGGTTGTCATGCCACGTGACATAGGTGGCGCGGGATTGGGGAGGGGGGGGAGTAGTCCCACGCTAAAAAATGACTAAAATGAAAAAATTGTTTTTGCAATTTTAGCTATTTACCAGGGATAGAAGAAAAAATAAAACTGCGAAAAATACAGGGGGAAAAAAAATCAACTTACCGATGTGTCCTAATCTCTGAAATTGGGAGGATACACTTTTTTTAACACCTCAAGAAATTCTTTCATCTGATCATTTTTACCACAAGAACGGCGCCAAATTAACTCAAATAAATAAGAATCAAATTGATCCTCCCCAGAAGAGGTTCTGGTGGGTAAGGATCTTTTAACGGCGCTCCACGTGATTTCAATTGTGTTGGTATGGGCGCCAGTCTCGGGATTTTTAAACTCAACACTATGATTAACCTCCAAATGGTGGAAACCCTCGTCCTCCAAGCAATTGTAGGATTCCCAACAATCGGATATGTTGGTGCCTGGCAGGACCATCTCCTTAATTATACCAAGGAGGACGTCCTTCCCTCTATTCTCTACCACCCTGAAAAAGCACTTATGTGTATCTCTCTCAATTCCACCAAAAACCAATTTCCCCTCTACTCTCTTGCCCCTATTATACTTACGTTTCCCAAATTTAGATTGATCAATCTCCACTATTTTCCCCACCCCACCTATCCTCTCGCTCGCCTTAAGACACTCTTCCACACAGACCTCGCGGCAAAAACTTACCCAGTCGGTCACCGTGTTATTTCTAACTTCAACCTCTTTTGCTATATTTTGTAATGGCATTTTCTGGATCCAATAATGAGTTAATAAAAGAATTTGCTTGAAAGTTAAACGGCTCAAACTAAACCAAGAGCCCTTCCTAACGCTACGAGAAACAAGGTGACCTTTGCCGCGACATCTCCACACAAATCCATCAGAAATATCCTCTCTAGCACTCAGTTTCATATCACCATTACAAGTCGGACATTCATAACGATCGGCAATCAAACCAGCTTTCATTAACCAATCAATCATGCATCTCTTGCCCTGTAATTCAAGACTTATCCAAAATCCAGCAGTTTAGGATTCCATTGTTCTCTGATTGTTTCCAGCAATGTATTCACAAGGAAGACCAGTGAAGAAAAGAGCGTGTCTTTTGTTTCGCGGGCTATTATTGCGTCATAGCCCGCTACGTCCGCATTGCGTCATCACCCGCCACGTCCGCTTCGTAGATAGTTCCGTATTGCAATCGTATTTTATAATTATTTTTCATAATTATTTTTTATCCGTATTGTACTAGTATTAGTATCCCCTTTAAACCCCACCCTTCTTTTTTTTCTTCTTTTTTTGTGAGGGGAGGGAGTGCCCTCCCCACCCCCTCCCCTGTTTCAATAAATTTATTGCTTACGGCGTATGAAAATAACTCATAAGAAGGGGAGACAACTGATGATATAAAATTGTAAGGGGCAGGTAACTACCGCCTAGCAACCGTACAGTCCTGGACGCCACCACCAGTAGGGCCGCCATCTTGGATCCGTACAACGATAATTAGCCTTAAAATTCTATAGCTATACCTAACCCAAACCCTAAAACCTTCAATTTTCCAAAAATTCTAAAGCTATACCTAACCCAAACCCTAAAACCTTCCATTTTTTAAAATCCTTTTAGAATTTATAGAACTCTCTTTTCCAGCAACCAGTAGCGTCATGACATCACGGTCGACATCACATTCACATACTTCACTTCAGCTGAAGTATGATACTAATAATTATCATGCATGAAATATTTCATTTTTATATATTAAATATACTACTAAGTCAACTATCATGAATCATAGTCATAGTATTCATATCTATGAATAATGAAGAATCTATGGTATACTCAGTATAGTCACTATTAGTGTCCTGTCTATTAGTAGTATTTAGTATAGTATAATTTATAAAAAGAAACTTTTACAAATGTAACAAAGATATAAAACTAAAATGCTACCTAACCCTGGTGAGACCTATACTAGAATATGCATCTTCTGTATGGGACCCATCCACCAAAGAAAATATTGATAAGTTAGAACAAATCCAAAAAAGAGCTGCCAGATTCATTACTGGAGAATATTCAAAACTGACAAGAGTAACACCGTTAGTTAAATCATTAAACCTTGAAACACTAGAGGATAGAAGAACCAAGAGTAAATTAGTAATTATACATAAGGCAATTAATTCTAATTTAGAAATACAACACAAAGATAACCTAATACAACCCTCAAATAGGCATAAAGTTAAAAACACCTTCCTTATTCCATATGCAAGTACAAACACATACAAGTTTTCTTTCTTTCCGTCCGGTATTCGGGCGTGGAATGGGTTGCCTGAAGAAACCAGGAAAGCCTCCACTTTATCATCTTTTAAAACTCTAGTAAGAATACAGGACTAAACACAAACCATAGAAATACGTAGGACGCAATAATCTTCTGTACAGAAGGAGCGTCTGTAACACATAAGATAAGATAAGATAATTAATAATAGTAATAAATAGTATTTAATAGTATTATTAGTAAATTATTAGTCACAGGACTAGAACTAGAACCTACCTTGTCTTGATAGACTGCAATGTCACAGGATATATTTCTGCAGCAATATTCAGAGCACAACTCATTGGACTTGACACCTTTGATTGAATCTATGTACGCTGCTCCTGCACTTAAAGACTCTGTTGCTTTAATGATAGTGCCAGTATGTAAAGTAGATTCACATGTTTGACGACGGTGTGATCCACTTTTTTGTTTATGATTTTGACCATTTTGGGTACTAACGGAATCGAGAGTATCAGCATTGTCAGAACTTGGATAGTCTATGCTTCCAAGTCGTTTTATAATGTCAACATATAACGAAGTTTTATCCCCTTTAAATTTAATATCATTCATAGATTCTTTTTTTGCATCAATGGGGACAAAACTAAAAGCTGAAAAGAAAAATATGATAAAGCTGAAGAACTTCGAAAAGTAATGCGACTCCATGTTTAATAACAAAAACTTCCGTCAACAATGACATGCGCATTAGCACGAATACGCGTATCAATCAGGCTAAAGAGTTCTGACGAAAATTCATTTAATTTTGCATATGATGACTCCCATACAATATATTATAAAAATGAATATCTGTAATAAAATGTTTTAATTTAATTTTTACAATTATATTACAGGTTTCACACATTCATAAAAAAGTAGAGAATAAAAAAACTTCACAATGAGCCGTAACCCTTTCCGGAAATCAGTCGGTTTTTATGAAGTTATGGCTACGTCGTACACAAGTGGTACAACTAGCAATAGCAGTGAACCCGCATACTCTAGACAAAGGCAGTCGGAAAATATGAATTCTAACTCACCGACTCACGAATCCCCTAGAAATGTTGGATTCTCTAACATAAAAGACCAACACACCGAAAGAAAGAAGAAATATTTGACAGCAAAGTATGGAGCACACCAAATGTATTTAATAAAGAAAAGACTTGGTGTGGAAATGTGGATCTTTGACGAGCTCAGGAAATTATTTAACAGCGAGGTAAGAAAATATTTTATGCACTCAAAAATATAAATGAATCATACATATTCAGAAGCATCAATTATTAAATGTTTTATTAATATTAATAGCTGAAATTTTGTTATATATTTTATTGTGTAACACTGATCAGTGTGCAGTGATTCAGTGATACTCAGTGATAGTGATTCTGATACTGATAGTGATACTCTCATACTGATGGAATATTGAAATTATAAATTGAATGAAAGCCTAAATTAATTTAGCGGCCTAAACTTAAACTAAATACTAAATTAAATGAATTTGAACCATTTGACCATTTCCATCATTGTTACAGTAATAATAACTAATTAAGTAGTGGTTTATTTTTAATTTTAAGTGATTCTATTTCTATGGCTATGGACACTATGGTGTCTCTGACTCTGACAGTACTTAACTATGGTCTATGGTCCAGTATCATTTGCTTGGCTTACCCAAAGGGAATATAATATTAATATAGTAATTAAATATGGGTTTGCTCCCTTTATATTTTTTTTCTTTGGTGAAACTTATACCAGACTTGGTCCTAGTTTCAGAAATTCTGACTGCTGCAAAATCGATAACAAATAAGTTAAAAGGCTCCTAAAAACTGAAAAATAAACAAAGCTTCTGACCCAGATGAATTGCCTGCCAGATTACTAAAAGAATTAAGCTGTGAACTGTCCCCAATCCTTGTAGTCTTGCAGTTCTTTTTCAAGCTTCTCTAAACCATGGTAAAGTGCCCCAGCCCCAAGATTGGAAATTAGCCAACATAAATCCACTCTTTAAGAAAGGTGATAAATCAGACCCCGGTTATTACAGACCTGTTTTACTTGCTAGTATCACCTATAAATTACTAGAACACATATTATATAGTAGAATAATTAACCACCTTGACAAATATAATGCCCTATGCCCACATCAACACAGCTTAAGATAAAAAAGATCATGTGAGACACAATTAACTCTTAATGTGCCATAAGGTTTTTGGAAAACTTCCGCCTCAGTGCCGTAAGAATTTCACAAATTGCGATCAAGCAGTTATGAAATTTTTAAAAATTGCGTAAAATCCATTATATTATTATTGTCATACTTACGTCATCTTTTAGGATAAGAATGGTTATTTTATGTATCCGAATGACCGTTTTGCGTTTAAAACTACTTTTACTTGTAGTTTAGTACTATTACTTTAGTAATAAAGTATAGCAAAATTGCATCTTTAAAAAAAAAAACGTAAAAACTTCCAAACAACTTCGCGAATCGAGCAATAATACCAACGAGGGAAACAGCCGCCATTGCCGGAAGTCGAAAACATTGTTTTTCATGCACTGAAGAGTTTTTATTTTCTGTAATTTCGTTTCTAAAGAGAGTTCTATCGAGTTGCGCAAGGTAAACCGCGGATTATCGCGCTTTGGTACATTAAGAGTTAATTGGTCTAATAGATGAACTATCAAAAGGCTTAGTTAATAATGATCAGATAGATACAATATTACTATACTTGTCAAAAGCCTTTGATGAAGTTAACCACATGGAATCCAAAGGAATCCCCATGCCAATGAAGTTATTGAAAAATCAAACAAAACTTTAGTTTTTATAAAAAGAATTTTTTACAAACGTAATAAAGATATAAAACTAAAATGCTACCTCACCTTGGTGAGACCTATACTAGGATATGCATCTTCTTTATGGGACCCATCCACCAAAGAAAACATTGATAAACTAGAACAAATTCAAATAAGAGTGCTAGATTCATTACTGGAGAATATTCAAAACTGACAAGAGTTAACACCATTGGTTAAATGATTAAACATTTAAACACTAGAGGATAGAAGAACCAAGAGTAAATTAGTAATTATACATACAGCAATTAATTTTAATTTAGAAATACAACACAGAGAAAACTTAATACAACCCTCAGATAGACATGGATTAAAACACCTTTTTTATTCCGTATGCAAGTAAAAACACATACAAGTTTTCTTTTTTCCTGCCCGGAATTCGGGCGTGGAATGGGTATGAGGAAATCAGAAAAGCCCAGAATTTATCATTATTTAAAACTCTAAGAAGAGTGCGGGACTAGACACAAACCATAGAAAAACATAGGACACAATAATCTTCTGTATAGAAGGATCGTCTGTAACAGATAAGATAGTTAGGATTCATATTAAATGATTTCAATGTTAGATATTGTCTCATGGCTTTAATGTTAATCAATGTAAAAGTAAAGTCATGCAGCAGAAGTGTAAGATGTGTATAATGGACACTCCTCTCCAGGCTGGCGTTAAAGATTTTTAGGTTGGTTGAAATAGCCCATTGTCACCCTCGGAAAAATGAACCGGCACCGCTCATCTCATTTAAATGCAGTTGACGATGACCACTCATCATATTAGCCCAGAGCTAGGCCGCCAGGTGTGTCCTCTGGTGGCTTATTAGCTCTATTCTTGCATGAAATTTGCTGATTGTATGATGCCAGTGTATCCCTTAGATCCCTAGGCTACTATACTAAAGGACTGGCTTCTCGTGTTCACGTGTTCTCTATCACTGGGCTCCATAGAGCAGCAATATCTTCACTATAGCTTTTATCGTTAGATTACTGCTGATAAAGTTCTCCTGTGGTATCAGAGCTGTGCTGTCTGGTCTCCTACCAGTCTCCCCTGTTGCTGGGCTCACCTGAGTCCCTCTTCTCCGTGTCTAGCCGTCACCTCACTTCTTATTGTTTACAGTCCAAGTAGACGTATACTACACCACTTTATCATTTATACAAAAGATTCCTTGTAGCAAATAGTTCCATCATAGGTCTTCCTAGCTGTCTGGTGCTATAAGTCACATAACCCATCTTGACCAACTGATGTGAGTTACAACATTACAGGTCTCAACAATCTGAATCTGATCCGCTACTTTATGTTTCGGTCAATTGACCCATGTTAAGTTATGGTCCACACCAAAGGACTCGTAAGTCATATACGGCAATAACTGATACTCGGACTAATTTTTTGTTTGGTCATTTAATGGGGGAGTTCCCATTTTATTGAACAGCCGTAGGACTTGCAACTTAAGCCGTCAATTCACAATGAGCCCAGATGCTCATTACGTAGAAGCCTAGTTGCCGCCTTACAGAGTCGTTCATTTTACACGTAATGCTCAAACGGTATTATCCCCCCTTTATTTTCTTACTAACTTGTTGAGACACTTGGTGCTCATTAGCCCTGGTAAATGTCAAAGGTCGTGTTTGGTCGCTCTCAGTGTTAGCACAAGAAGTTTCGGTTTCCCCGCCAACAACTTGACTTCTTGCCACACACTGACGCTATTGTATCGTGGCGCGTGCCTACTTGCCGTGCGTCATCAAGGAAGTGGCAGCTATTTAGGGGAAAGCCCGACTTCAATACAGATTAATATATTGGGCGTGTTTAGTGTTTATGTCTTCTATGTCAAGGGGTATTTTGACCATGCTTTGGGTGATGATGCGCTTTATGGCATTCTTGAAATTCTTTATTAATATCTCTTTGTCAACAGTTACTTAGACTGCAGTTAACACTTCTGCTGTCGAATACTTTTAACTCCTTGATTTTGTCTAGAAATGTACACGCGAAAGAAATGACGTCAGTGAGTTGCTGTCAGTGGAATGTCAATAGGTGTCTGGTGACATGTCATCTTGTCACCTGCTGGGAATGTTGAGCACACCCCTGCTCTACTCACGTCAACCCCACCCCGGTACCGTGTTGTGTGCTGTGAGGTACACATTTTCCGAACGATCGTCAGTCGGTAGACTACTATCCCCTGTCAAAAGGACAATCAAGACCTGGGATCACCCGGGGGTATACCGCGTGCCTCGGTATGTTAGTTAACACAGACTTGTTAACAATCCGAGCGTTTTATAGTCACGCGTAACCTTTTCTACCTCTGATTTATGACGCGTGGTTTTTAGGTCGGTAGATATCTCTTTAGGGAAGACATATGTTTTGTTTTTTGTTTTTTAAATTACGCTCGTGTCGTATTCAAATTGAGATTCGGCTACCGACGTTTATGCTTGGACGAGTTTGTGGGTATGAGTATGATGGGACGTAAACAACCATCACTAATGTAGGGTTTTTAATAGGGTCGGGGTGCTTTAGCGATTGTTAAGGCTATTTATAGAAGCGTATGTAGTCACTCCTCAGTTTGTGTTTCAGAAACATTCATTCAAACAAAACAACGATGCTACCACTATTACTACGGTTGGTGGAAAGTGTCTCAAGATTCACACGAAGCTTACCAAAGGCCAAAAACATACTTGGACTGAACACCCCCCACCCACCCACCCTGTTACCCATTAACGTGAACCCACTGTAAATTATAAGAATCTAATGGACCCACCCACTACACACACACCAACAATATATCTGATTATTCTGTCACTGGCTTGTGTCAGATTAGTACCTGGAAATATCACGGATCTACGTCTCTTGCATTCCTGTTATAGTTATAGAATATGTTTTTATTGTTGTATAAACTTGTCATGTTACAGAACATTTTTTATTGTATAAACTTTATATTTCTGAACTTGTTATCCTACACTATCATGGTACAAAGGATTGGTGACAGTGTATTCC
>MUZC01004649.1:286601-297531 GCA_002072015.1 Radix auricularia | reverse complement strand
ACATTAGCAGCTAACTCTAATTTCCTTAACTCTATTTCTTTATCTTTTAAAGCTAGCTGGGCTTCTATTTCCATTTGTTTTAATTTAATCTGAAGTTCCAAATCTGATTTACCCTCCTCGGGTCTAAGGGTTTCTAAAAGGTCTTCAGAAAACACTTCCTCGTTTACATAATGGATTACAATGTTATCTCTGATTTCTTGTTTAAGGGCATTTGATTTTATTTTTAACCCTAACTGTTTAGAAATAAGGACCAGTTCCTTCCTAGTAAAAGCATCAAGCTCTTCCACAGAGGGATTTGCAAGAAAACTCTGAATATCCATGGCCAACTAACAAAACTATCACAGGCACAAAAAAAAATATGTATACAATGTAAATATACAGTACACAATCAGTACAACAAAAAACCTTACGAGAGTTTCGTCAATACTATTGATATTTTACTTCCGACTCTTTGAAGAAAAAAAAATTTTAACGGCAACTTCGCCTTTACAAAATTACTCAAGTAAGATGAAAATAGGTTCAGAAAAACATCCCGGACGAAGGCCCCAATCTTCTTTTGTCACGTATTACGAATTGAATTACATCTATTCTAATTTGTATTGGCTTGTCTAGGGGAACGTGACAATAGAAAAAGCCGTTGTGTCACTATCTTAAGTCTGAATTTAACCACAGACTTACAATGAATAACACAAGAAATCGGAAAGTAAAATATTAACTGAATGTTTAATAAAATATAAATCAAATAGTACTTTTAAAGGAATCACATTAAGTTACAAGCAACAAAAAAACACAAACATCTACTCAATACAGAATTGAGAGGTTGACTAAACCCTTTTACAAAAATGGCATGTAAAAATATTACACTTCAAGAGTTTTAAAAGATAACTACAATTACCAGCAAGGCCTTGAAAAGGAAAAATCTCAACTTACACTAACGATACCACGCAGGGGTCACGCACAGTCTCCGCGATACTGTCTCTCGGCTGTCTCCGTATGTCTTATCCCCCTCAACGTTATACGGGCGGTCTTTTTATAGTCCACCGCGCGTCGAGCTCAAGACAACTCTAGTAGTTTCTCGAATACTATTCGAGAACAGGACAAGTCAACAACAACAAGACAGGGCTAGAACCTTCTCTAAAGAGACGGAACAAGAAAACCTCATATTTTTGACCAGATGAAAACACACAGGTCAAGGACCGGTCACACGGTCTGTGTGGCTTGAACTCGCCGCCGCTCACAAACAAACTCACTACACAAAAGGGGCAGACAACCTCGGGAATCCTCCACCCGTCTCTCGACCGCAACAGGTCAAGGGAAAACAACAAAAAAAAATAGGTAACAATGCCTAGATACGTAACAATGTTAAACACACGACTCAATCCTTGTCCACATGTTAAACACGCGACTCAATCCTTGTCCACATGTTAAACACACGACTCAATCCTTGTCCACATGTTAAACACGCGACTCAATCCTTGTCCACATGTTAAACACGCGACTCAATCCTTGTCCACAGGGAGACCACCGGTGTTAATACCGTAAGTTCCGCCTCTGGTTGTTTTTCTCTTTCTGATTTAGTGATCGGGTTTCAAAACGGATCTTGGTTATTACATTCAGGGGTAGGGTCCTGCAGGGGTGGGGCATGGTGGGTGGGGGGCGCGAGGGTGGTCAACTAGGGGAAGCATGATGGAGCAGAGCCTAGTGTAATGTGGTTTTGTTGGTTTGTTTTTATTTAACGGGGTGTGGGTTGAGGGAAGGAAAGCTAATTTTAAGTACAACATGGGGAGGAGGGAGAGGGCTTGAACACTAGCAACATGATGGAGGTTGATATGTTTGACGCGTATTCTTCATTGATGGCCCTTAGAATCAATGGAGGCTAGAAATTAAATGGGCGGATATATTGTATAAACTTCGATCCATATTTGTGTTTGGTCAATATGTTTTACATTAAACATTTTTACCACGTTTTTTTAAAAACTTGCTTTTTCGTCACTGTCCGCAAAATTAAACAAATTTCAACGTAAAATTAAGCCACTTCTGATGGTCCTAGAGATCTCCAAATTTTACCAAAGATAGATCTTGGATGACAATGCATTATATATCAAAATTTCATATCGATCGAATGTACCGTAATTAAATTAAAGCATTTTTAGTTTATCTCTATATAGCATCTGTAACCGTCTGCTATTGTTGACATCCTCGTGTCACCGGAGCTCACCCCGTGACCACATCCTTGTGTTATTAAAACGTTGGGCGTGCGCCTATGAAGTGTTAAGTACAAAAATTAATGATTTATAATTTAAAAGACAAAGGAGAGATCTATAAGTGAGAGAATGAGTGAACTGCATTTGTAACACCTCTTAAGCGCCCGCCCAACGTTTTCAGTCATATTAGTACTGGAAGTTATGAGTTTAAAATTATTTTCCTCTTTATAGTCCACTTATAAAAACGTGGCTTTTAATATATATTTTTAAACCTCTAATTATTTTTAAAAAATGTATGCTGGGGTAGAAAGGGGTGGGTGGATGCGGGTGGGAGCAAAGATGAAAAGGGCAGTAATACACTTTGTATCAGAGTTTCAAATTCATATTTAAAGTAATTTCCCCTAAATTTGAGATAACTGCATCTCTACACCTTAGAAACCCCATCACAATAACCTTTACTCCTTCCGCACCAAATACTGGGCATCTCATTTCATCTCAGTTTTTGTACAACAATCTATCTTGCCCGTGGAAGGTTTTTTAAAAATTCTAAAAAAATATTTAATACCATTTTTAAAGTCCTGTAACCTGAGTAGCACAAAACTTGATTCCGCTTCCAGTAAGATGAACGACGCTAATTAAAATAAACTTTAAACTATGAAAACATTTTTTTTTCTTCTAATCAATTACCCCCCCCCCCCTATCAACTGACGATATATTAAACCGATTCCCATTTACTTATCTAAACCCCGACTACCACAAAAAACGGAAGTAGAAGGCCAGTGCATCAATACATTTTGATGCATTACCTACTACTACCACGGTCGTACCCACTCTGTTTAAGCAACAGACAAACAGATCGACAATTTGTATTCACCCGGCCCCAGCCCCCACAACAATAACAAATATACACAATGAAAATAATCACTAGTTTAAGGTATTCAACCATTAAACTAACACTATGGACATTTAGCACTTGGCAATTTCTCGTTGAGGCTATCTGTTCATAACGCGCGGCTTGTTTCAATATTTACACCAGGAAATTTATTTTCATGGACGCGAAAACCAACAGACGACATTTAGACGATCCGATCTCCCTGGGCGGTAGCTCACATTCTATTGGAGTATGCACTCTTTCTCTCTAATTCCACCATCTCACTTCCCCACCCAACCCCCAATTTAACAGTTTAGTGGCTCTCGTGCGACCCTGTGCTACAAACAACGAGCCGTGCGCCGAGTCCTCGTGAATCAAACAACTCATTTTAATATCAATGCCAACTTTTTCAATAAGCACGACGGCCGGTCGATGTTAGGTACAAGCTTCCATTGTTGGAATCGTCTTAGCTCAGCCATGCGTCTAGTGACGTCACACCGGGGCGGCCACACTGACAGCGTGGAGTGGTGATGCTGTAGATTGACGGTTGACGGTGTGACGCTTTAGTGACGTCATTTGTTTGAGATGTGAACAGATAACTTAAAGAGATCCAACTCGCCAAAGCCGATCAAGTGACTTGTTGGACTGTCACAGCTGCTTATATCTGTCAGTCTCTCTGCCACATACCAGCCTGCTGTGTCTAACAAGCCAGTCTTTCTGTGACCCGACTATGAATCTTATGAACCCATGACTAACTTACAAGTTCAGGATATGTCAAAAAGTTACAAAAACAATTACTTTTTTTTTTTTGTGCATTTATTCCCGTTCACCGAAAGTCAGCCACTAATTTCCCTGGTTTGAGATCCACTGAGCCTAGAATTTAAGTACTTTTCATCTAAATCAACCAGTCCAATGTCTTCTAAATTAAATAATTCCAACTAGTTTCTCCAGTTATTGAATTTATAAAAACGCAAAAAAAGTGCGACTTGTCCTTTTCCTCTTCAGAGAGAAGGTGGAAAGTCGACTAGTTTAGAGAGTGTGTGTGTTAAAACAAACGACTGGTCAAAGGCTTAGAGATTATTGGTCCGACCACCAGACTGAACAAACATGGGAAGTGGGGAAAACACTTTCATGTCGGATGAACGTATGCATAGAGTGACGTCATAGTAGCATTGTAAAGTTGGTTGTCGCGATGGAGAATTCAATGGACGCTCAGGGAAAATCTCATTAGAAAATACTCGGTCTCAGTGGATTGTCAAATAAATGTCCAGAACTTGGTCTCAGTGGATTGTCAAATAAATGTCCTTATCTTGGTCTCAGTTGGTGGTCAAATAAATGTCCAGAACTTGGTCTCAGTGGATTGTCAAATAAATGTCCAGAACTTGGTCTCAGTGAATTGTCAAATAAATGTCCTTATCTTGGTCTCAGTTGGTGGTCAAATAAATGTCCACAGCTTGGTCTCAGTGGATGGTCAAAAAATGTCCGCAGCTTGGTCTCAGTGGATGGTCAAATAAATGTCCACAGCTTGGTCTCAGTGGATGGTCAAATAAATGTCCGCAGCTTGGTCTCAGTGGATGGTCAAATAAATGTCCATAATTTGGTCTCAGTTGGTGGTCAAATAAATGTCCGCAGCTTGGTCTCAGTGGATGGTCAAATAAATGTCCACAGCTTGGTCTCAGTGGATGGTCAAATAAATGTCCGCAGCTTGGTCTCAGTGGATGGTCAAATAAATGTCCATAATTTGGTCTCAGTTGGTGGTCAAATAAATGTCCATAACTTGGTCTCAGTGGATGGTCAAATAAATGTCCGCAGATTGGTCTCAGTGGATTGTTAAATAAATGTCCATAACTTGGTCTCATTAGCGATGTTCCCTTTAAGTTCTTTGGTTCGTGTGCAAACAACAAGCTCATTTTCAAAGTTACACATCGTTCATTTTTGTGCAAAATGTTACATCCCACAAACACATAGATCATAATATCCTTTGTCAAAACTTGATGCGCGGTCGTTTTAGAGTGATGCGAAGCTTAAAGGAAATATTGTTCTATGTGCAAATAAATCCAAGCCTCGAAGTAGGTCTCATTTGTTTGTGTTGGTCAAGTTTACGTCCAGAAATGGTCTCAGTAGATGGTTAAATAAATCTCAAGACTTTGGTCATATGACGTTACAGTGTCGCTACAGTCTCATATTTTCAAAATTCTGCGGTTGCGGGTATACCTATAGTAAGACTTATTCCCCCCAACAACGTGAGAACTACATATTTAGACGGATAATGTAATACTATAAAAGTGATCCATCGATCAATGAATCGGTCGGCCCGGAAGTTTGGGATGTCTATGAGGCCTGGCCAGACACGCGGCTAAAGGTCCCAGGTGGTCAATAGGTCAGTTATCACGAGCCGGGACCCCCCAAAAGGGCTTTTAGTCAGATCGCGTACATTATGCCATCTGTGGTCACAGGGGTTGTACTAAGAATAAATGCCACGTGCGTCTGATGGGCACCCGCGCACACAAATTTTAATGTTGGCCAAACAGCGAGCGCCCCAAGACCATAGGCGCCTTCAGCAAGTTTTCTAAACCAGTGGCTGGGTCAGGAATTCCGGTGTCAGGTCGGAATGTTTACCCCTCCACCTCCCCCAAACGAGGTCGTTGGTTCGATTCAGAATCAAGAAATCCCCCAGCTAATGTCTTTGGAAGCTGTCAGCTGCTACAGTCACGTTGAGCAGCACTGTGTACCTCATTGCTCCCGTGATCTCAGTCGCTTTGGTATCTGCTCCAGTCGTCTGAGCCACGTTGCCTTTCCATTGCTCTCGTCAATTCCGGCTGGTTTGGTTTGATAACAGGGCAAAACGTTAAAAAAATATGTCTGTATCTTCCAAAACCTGTTTTCAGTCATGGACAATTGTATGTTGCTCTCTCCACAGTCCCTTCTTTTCATTCACTCACAGTCGTTTGCCCAAACCCACCCCATTTGGACAACTGTTTTTCAGGAAGTCTTCACCCGTCACTAAATCATTAGCGGCGTATGCTACGAAGATGGTCGGCTAGTTCATTTTATGAAAGAAATTGTGGAGGAGAGTGTGTGACTACTTTTCTGTCACTGAGCACAACGGAAAGCACGAAGTTATTTTTCCAATGTCAAGAAACAAAGCTTACAGCCGTGTTGCGAAGTCATGTTCGAAAAAAAAGGTGAGGCATGAGCGGGCACAAACACAAACATTTAAAAAAATTAATGGCTGGGGCTTGAACCTACGACCTCCCGCGTGTTAGGCGAATGTAATAACCACTACACTTCGAAATACATGCTATTCTGTTGTTCTGAAAGAACAAAGTAATTGACCTCATTTGAACGCATTGTTGGCTTGGTCTCGATGACCCCACCCTCTGCACTACCTTTTCTTGCCAGCTGATTGGTCGGTGGGGTTAGACAGCTTGGTGTCCGGCATGGTTGAACCATGATGCTTTCCTCTACAGCGACAACGCTGTCAATGATAGACTAGCAAGTTAGTTGCGCTCTCATTTTCAAAAACACTCTCAAATAAAAAAAGTCTTCCCTTTTTTCTTAATTAACTCTTTGTCAAAATCGTTTCCAAAATTCGGAATCAAGCCACGCAGGACAACAGTGTTGTAAAAGACATGTGCTGTGTGCACAAATTTCAATCTAACCAAGGCAGCCGATGATGAAGGGCTACCTACCATGTGCTTTGTGCACATATTTCAATCTAACCAAGGCAGCTGATGATGAAGTCTACCTACCATGTGCTGTGTGCACAAATTTCAATCTAACCAAGGCATCTGATGATGAAGGGCTACCATGTGCTGTGTGCACATATTTCTGTCTAACCAAGGCAGCTGATGATGAAGTCTACCTACCATGTGCTGTATGCACATATTTCAGTCTAGCCAAGGCCTCTGATGATGAAGTCTACCTACCATGTGCTGTGTGCACATATTTAAATCTAACCAAGGCCGCTGATGATGAAGGGCTACCTCCCATGTGCTGTGTGCACATATTTCAATCTAACCAAGGCAGCTGATGATGAAGGGCTACCTCCCATGTGCTGTGTGCACATATTTCAATCTAACCAAGGCATCTGATGATGAAGGGCTACCATGTGCTGTTTGCACATATTTCAATCTAACCAAGGCATCTGATGATGAAGGGCTACCATGTGCTTTGTGCACATATTTCAATCTAACCAAGGCATCTGATGATGAAGTCTACCTCCCATGTGCTGTGTGCACATATTTCAGTCTAAGTCTAACCAAGGCATCTGATGATGAAGTCTACCTACCATGTGCTGTTTGCACAAATTTCAATCTAACCAAGGCAGCTGATGATGAAGGGCTACCTCCCATGTGCTGTGTGCACATATTTCAATATAACCAAGGCATCTGATGATGAAGGGCTATCATGTGCTGTGTGCACATATTTTAATCTAACCAAGGCAGCGGATGATGAAGGGCTACCATGTGCTGTGTGCACATATTTCAGTCTAACCAAGGCAACTGATGATGAAGGGCTACCATGTGCTGTGTGCACATATTTCAGTCTAACCAAGGCAGCTGATGATGAAGGGCTACCTCCCATGTGCTGTGTGCACATATTTCAATCTAATCAAGGCAGCTGATGATGAAGGGCTACCATGTGCTTTGTGCACATATTTCAATCTAATCAAGGCAGCTGATGATGAAGGGCTACCATGTGCTGTGTGCACATATTTCAATCTAGCCAAGGCATCTTATGATGAAGGGCTACCATGTGCTGTGGGCACATATTCCAATCTAACCAAGGCATCTTATGATGAAGGGCTACCATGTGCTGTGGGCACATATTTCAATCTAACCAAGGCATCTTATGATGAAAGGCTACCATGTTCTGTGGGCACATATTCCAATCTAACCAAGGCATCTTATGACGAAGGGCTACCATGTGCTGTGTGCACATATTTCAGTCTAACCAAGGCAACTGATGATGAAGGGCTACCATGTGCTGTGTGCACATATTTCTGTCTAACCAAAGCATCTGATGATGAAGGGCTACCTACCATGTGCTGTGTGCACACATTTCAATCTAACCAAGGCATCTTATGATGAAGGGCTACCATGTGCTGTGGGCACATATTCCAATCTAACCAAGGCATCTTATGATGAAGGGCTACCATGTGCTGTGGGCACATATTTCAATCTAACCAAGGCATCTTATGATGAAAGGCTAACATGTGCTGTGGGCACATATTTCAATCTAACCAAGGCAGCTGATGATGAAGGGCCTACACTGTTTCTCCGCTCATAAATTATTCATGTCTAGCGCCAAGAAGCAGCAGAAGCAGATCTCATGACAAATCACCAGAGACAGGGCCCCAGACATTGGCAGTATAACATCAAGGGGTTCGGCAAGGGGTTCGTTAACTCGGAGATCAGGTCAAGAGATATAGAGAATATGACGGCACATGGTCAGCCATGAGTGTTGTGTGAGTGTGCGGTCAACGTGTTGGCCGGTATAAGGTCGGTGCGTGGGTAAAGATGGGAAAGATATCTTTATAATACGCATGAATAAGTGATCGTTAATAGTCGAATGTTTTATAAGTAGACAAATCCGCTGTCATTTCATCAACATATTTTTTCCTCTCCAAAAGTATGTTGGATTCATTGCAGTTACAACTTAGCTTAAAGCTGACAGAATACCATCGGTCAACTAATAGCTGATAGGGATAAATACCATCGGTCAACTCATATCTGATAGTGATACCATCGGTCAACTCATA
This sequence comes from Radix auricularia, assembly GCA_002072015.1. Lineage (NCBI taxonomy): Eukaryota > Metazoa > Mollusca > Gastropoda > Lymnaeidae > Radix > Radix auricularia. Next base: position 288,692 of record MUZC01004649.1, on the reverse strand, counting down.
GCTGATAGGGATACCATCGGTCAACTTATAGCTGATAGGGATAAATACCGTCGGTCAACTCATAGCTGATAGAGATACCATCGGTCAACTCATAGCTGATAGGGATAAATACCATCGGTCAACTCATATCTGATAGTGATACCATCGGTCAACTCATAGTTGATAGGGATAAATACCATCGGTCAACTAATAGCTGATAGGGATAAATACCATTGGTCAACTCATAGCTGATAGGGATAAATACCATTGGTCAACTCATAGCTGATAGGGATAAATACCATCGGTCAACTCATAGCTGATAGGGATACCATCGGTCAACTAATAGCTGATTGGCTGATAGGGATACCATCGGTCAACTCATAGCTGATTTGCTGATAGAGATACCATCGGTCAACTCATAGCTGATTTGCTGATAGGGATACCATCGGTCAACTCATAGCTGATTTGCAGATAGAGATACCATCGGTCAACTCATAGCTGATAGGGATAAAAACCTCGGTTAACTAATAGCTGATTGGCTGATAGGGATACCACCGGTCAACTCATAGCTGATAGAGATACCATCGGTCAACTCATAGCTGATAGAGATACCATCGGTCAACTCATAGCTGATAGGGATAAATACTATCGGTCAACTAATAGATGATAGAGATACCATCGGTCAACTCATAGCTGATAGGGATAAATACCATCGGTCAACTCAAAGCTGATAGAGATACCATCGGTCAACTCAAAGCTGATAGAGATACCATCGGTCAACTCAAAGCTGATAGAGATACCATCGGTCAACTCATAGCTGATAGAGATTCCATCGGTTAACTTCCAGGGTTTGTTTCGCCCGGGGCGGAATATAAATTTACCGCCCATTTTCCACACAAAAACTTGACGTTTGGAATCTAATGCCGCCCCTGATAATTACATAAAATGTGCCACGCGGGGCGGACTGCCACTTTGCTGCTTCTGATTATGGCGTACATAAGTTATAGTTATAGTCTCCGTTTTATCATCTGTCCCTTTTATCTGACATACAGTATCATACAGTGGCCACTTATATTGTCTCTCGTTGGCACTAGTTTTTCCAGGCATTTTTTCTTTCCGTCCGCTAGATTTCCTATGGCCCTCTGGTATTCCTAAACTAGATTCTATTTGAGAGGTCTATTAGTGAACATCATTTCCTTTCATTGGGGTGAATGTGGTAGGGCCGACGATTCTTCCGCTCACCTTACCGCGCAAATGGTAAACACTGCGGGTAGCTGGTGCTACAGCATAAGTAAACACAGCAGGCAGCTCTCGGCTTGCCGTCGCGCTGAATGCGTTTGCGAGCTCACCAAAATATGTAACGTATTAACGTAGGTTCGGATTGGGATAAGTCGGCTCGGAACATCAGCCCCGCAAGAAAAAGGCCCATTCCATCCCACGTAAAAAGGGACAACGGACTCAACTAAACAATGAGAGAGGGAGGGGTGTGGGTAGGTGAAGCAAATTGTTGAAAGCCGATATGGTGGTCTATGTTGAGCCGAATGGACGGTCCACAAATTAACACGAAAACACGTACACACAAAAACATGTACATTTGGTTCCAATAGAAAGTAAGCATGAACGCCACATCAGCCCCCTCCCCAACACACATACACACTAAAGCACTCGTGATCCTGCCTTTAAAAAAATGTTCTCATGCTAAATGTCCTTGTTGATGTCCTAACTGTTCTATAGCAAAATGTCCTTATTGATGACCCAGGAGTTCTTTAACAAAATGATTTTGTTAATGTCCCAACGCTTCTATAACTAAATGTCCTATTTGATGCCCTAACAGTTCTAGAACGAAATGTCCTTGTTGATGTCCAAACGCTTCTTTTACAAAATGTCCTGAATGTCTCAACGGTTCTAGAACGAAATGTCACCGTCCCCTCATGACATCAAGTACCATAACGTGGTGACCGGGGGTGGGGCGAGTGCTCTCAGATACTGTCACGTCACTCGGGGCCTGGTTCCTGGGACTCTCCATCACATTAATTAATGACAACATCTAACTGAGGAAACTGGGCATGGAACGGAGAAATGGAAGGGGTCGGGGGGGGGGGGTTAAAGGAA
>MUZC01004649.1:255944-268278 GCA_002072015.1 Radix auricularia | reverse complement strand
GAGAGAGAGAGAGAGAGAGAGAGAGAGAGAGAGAGAGAGAGAGAGAGAGGAGAAAAAGAAATAGAAGCAGAAAGACAAAGGATTAGAGAGCGATTGTTGTAAAGAGCGAAGTAATTTGAGTGGGCGAAGGCACATTAGTGTAAAATCTGTTGTCTGACACAATCGTCTCCCCTTTCAATCAACAATAAACTTTCACTTGTAATTAACTGTAAAGTGCCAGAGTCGCATCCCCTTGTAATCAACTGTAAACAGCTGACACTAGTTCCCCCCCCCCCCCGGTTAGTCCAAACCGAATTGCACCCCCTTCCCATTTTTTCCTTGGCCTGTTTGTTGCTCAGATCCTATTCATTACAGACAAAAAGTTGTGTCAAATTTCTGGCGTCAGACCGTCAGGCGTCCGTGTGCTCAGTGAGAGCAGACCAGACAGAGGACATGGATATCGACCTGTTTGCCCAGACAGCGATAACAGTTTTCTGTTGTCTTGTAAGGGCACTGTCGCAGATTTTAAAAAAAGGAGGACATGGCGCTGTCACATGCACATAGAGACAGGAGGACATGGCACTGTCACATATAGGGGCAGTAGGGCTTGGCGTTGTCACACATAGGGACGGTAGAGCTTGGTGCTGTCACACATAGGGACGGGAGGACATGGAGCTGTCACACATAGAGACAATAGGGCTCGGCGTTGTCACACATAGGGACGGTAGAGCTTGGTGCTGTCACACATAGGGGCAGTAGGGTTTGGCGATGTCACACATAGTGACAGTAGAGCTTGGCGCTGTCACACATAGGGGCAGTAGGGCTTGGCGTTGTCATACATAGAGACAATAGGGCTTGGTGCTGTCACACATAGAGACAGTAGAGCTTGGCGCTGTCACTCATACGGACAGTAGGGCTTGGCCTTGTCATGCATAGGGAAGGGAGGACATGGCGCTGTCACACATATGGGGCAGTAGGGCTTGGCGCTGTCACACATAGGGGCAGTATGGCTTGGCGCTGTCACATAGGGGCAGTATGGCTTGGCGCTGTCACACATAGAGACAATAGGGCTTGGCACTGTCACACATACAGACGGAAGGACATGGCGCTGTCACACATAGACAGTAGGGATTGGCGCTGTGACACATAGAGACAGATGGGTTTGGTGCTGTCGCACATTGAAAAAAAGCTGTAGCATAAAATATGACATTCACAGTACCGCATAAAATGTGACATCCACATAAAATGTGACATCCACACCCAAAAAAAATAAAATGTGACATCCACATCCATACATAAAATGTGACATCCACATCCCCCACATATAATGTGACATCCACATCCCAACATGAAATGTGATATCCGCATCCCCATATAAAATGTGACATCCACATTCCCACATAAAATGTGATATCCACATCCCCACATAAAATGTGACATCCACATTCCCACATAAAATGTGATATCCACATCCCAACATAAAATGTGATATCCACATCCCAACATAAAATGTGACATCCACATCCCCACATAAAATGTGACATCCACATCCCCACATAAAATGTGACATCCACATCCCAACATAAAATGTGACATCCACATCCCAAAAAATAAAATGTGATATCAACATCCCAACATAAAATGTGACATCCACATCCCCACATATAGTGTGACATCCACATTCCCACATAAAATTTGACATCCACATCCCAACATAAAATGTGACATCCACATCCCCACATAAAATGTGACATCCACATCCCCACATAAAATGTGACATCAACATCCCCACATAAAATGTGACATCCACATCCCAACATAAAATGTGACATCCACATCCCCACTTAAAATGTGACATCCACATCCCCACATAAAATGTGACATCCACATCCCAACATAAAATGTGACACCCACATCCCAACATAAAATGTGACATCCACATCCCAACATAAAATGTGACATTCACATCCCCACATAGAAATACAGACGCCAAGAAGCGACCACAACTTGCGTCGTCTTCTAAGGCTGATGTCACCAACAGCGCGAACTCACGCCGCTGTGATCGCGTAGCTATGTAAACATGGCACACTTTCACTCTCGGCTGTCTCCCATCGATATCATTTCATTATTTGACGAGCTTTAAGATGATCGCAAACAACGGCCGCCGAGGATAAGCGGATTTACCCCCCACCCCTTCTGCCCAGCCCCCCCCTCACCCCAACAGCCCACATCCCAGCGTCCAGTGTAAGAGGCACATCTCTAGATAGGATGATGCTCACCCCTTGGGCTGGGTTAGAAGGACCGTAAATATTGATATTGTCTGCTGGACGTTGGGGAAGGTTTGTTAGGTGCGGGCCGGTGTGGGTGGGGGGTGGATATGAGGATAAGAGTCTGGGTCAAGGATTTCACACCCGATGATGTCACACCAGATGATGTCACACCGGATGATGTCACAATGATTCCAAAGTAGATGTCATGCGACATGACGGCAGACCAGATGACGTCATGGTAGAAGCTGCCATGGTCGTCTATTTTCAAATTTATAACACCAAAGTTGATGTGATTAACAGATAGAACATCCAACATGTTGAGACTGCGAGATATAACATCCAACATGTTGAGACTATAAGATATAACATCCAACATGTTGAGACTATAAGATATAACATCCACTATGTTGAGACTATAAGATAGAACATCCAATATGTTGAGACTATAAGATAGAACATCCAACATGTTGAGACTATAAGATAGAACATCCAATATGTTAAGGATGTAATATATAACATCCAATATGTTGAGACTATAAGATAGAACATCCAATATGTTGAGACTATAAGATAGAACATCCAATATGTTAAGGATATAATATATAACATCCAATATGTTGAGACTATAAGATATAACATCCAACATGTTGAGACTATAAGATATAACATCCACTATGTTGAGACTATAAGATAGAACATCCAATATGTTGAGACTATAAGATAGAACATCCAACATGTTGAGACTATAAGATAGAACACCCAATATGTTAAGGATGTAATATATAACATCCAATATGTTGAGACTATAAGATAGAACATCCAATATGTTGAGACTATAAGATAGAACATCCAATATGTTGAGACTATAAGATAGAACATCCAATATGTTGAGAGTTTAAGATAGAACATCCAACATGTTAAGGATGTAATATATAACATCCAACATGTTGAGACTATAAGATATAACATCCAACATGTTGAGACTATAATATATAACATCCAATATGTTGAGACTATAAGATATAACATCCAACATGTTGAGGCTATAAGATAGAACATAGGGGAAAGGTAATGCAGAGAAGGATGGAAAAGTAGATGGATAAGCTAAAGGAATGTGTTGCTGTCGATGCACCACTATAGCAACAACGACATTAATCCTTCCATTCGATAGAAACCCCATAGAGACGCGTCATTACACGAGATAGAGACGTCCCAGAGACACGTCATTCCAAGAAATGGAGACGTCACCGAAGCACATTCCATTCATTAAAGACGTTAGAGAGATGCAACATCAATACATTGGAGACGTCACAGAGAGAAATCATTCTATTCAATAGAGACGTCACAGAGACACGTCATTCCATTCAATAGAGACGTCACAGAGACACGGCATGTCATTCAATAGAGACGTCACAGAGACACGGCATGTCATTCAATAGAGACGTCAGAGACACGGCATTCCATTCAATAGAGACGTCAGAGACACCGCATTCCATTAAATAGAGACGTCAGAGACACCGCATTCCATTAAATAGAGACGTCAGAGACACCGCATTCCATTAAATAGAGACGTCACATGGACACGTCATTCCATTTTTTAAAATTAAAAAAAAAACGTTCTAGGGATATTCCATTCAATGAAGAACTCACACAGACACATCATTCCACTCAATGAAGAACTCACACAGACACATCACTCCACTCAATGGAGTGGTCACATACACATCACTCCATTAAATGAGAGGTCACATACACATCATTCCACTCAATAGATACATCACAGAGACACGCCATTTTATTAAATAAGCGAGGTCCCTGACTTATCAACAATGAATGCTCCCCGCCTATCAAAGATCTAATTATTCCGTCAACTCTTTGTTCCCAAGCCCTCAATTAAGCCTCAGTTCGCCTTCATTTGGTCCGGCCATGAGTAGCGGGACCTGAGCTGACGTCCAATCTTAGCTTTTTATTTGAAGCTGAGAAAAGTTAGTGTGTAGCCGGGGGGACACGAGCAGACGGATTCATGTGATCAGCACAGGGAATGAGTTATTATTGCCGAGCTTTATCAAATAGCAACGAGGTCTGGAACATCATTGGGATTTACGTTGGATGTATTAGGCTGCGTGAGTGGATATAACGGGAGTGTGGATAAAATGGGCGTGTGGATATAATGGGAGTGTTATTAAAGTATACAATTGTTCATATTACGAGGATGGATATGATATGGATTTGGAGTTTATTGGACCATTTATCTGCATGAATGGTCCAATAATATTAAATCCATGTCAAGCGAATCGTAGCTAAGTCTAAATAAATTTGTTCCAGTTGAAATTTCAGATTTATAAGTTGATTCCGTAATGGTTGCATACGCTTACTGTATTAAGAAAAAGATGTAGTTAATGGAGTAATATTATTATGGTCACTGTGGTAATAATAGTAATAATGTCATGTGGTCAGTGTGGTAATATTGTGATGTGGTCAGTGTGGTACTTTTTTATTGCAAGGCACAAAATGTGGTACTATTGACATGCTGTTTTTGTGGTACTATAAACATGCGGTTGATGATATACTATTGACAATTGACATGCGGTTGATGTGGTACTATTGACATGCGGTTGATGTGGCACTGATGACATGCAGTTCATGTGGTACTGTTGACATGCGGTTGATGTAGTACTGATGCCATGCGGTTGATGTGGCACTGATGACATGCAGTTGAAATGGTACTATTGACATGCGGTTGATGTGGTAATTGTAGGATGTGGTTACCGTGATGTTAATCCCAAATGACCATATGGGCCAGGGGACGCAATCGAACCAGACACGTGAGATGTAAATGGAGTATTGAATGGAAAGTTGGACCAAGGAATTTCGACAACTCTAGAAAAGGTTGGACGGAAGTGGGATCTTAAAAATGTTGGATTGACAATGTGACAACATTTAACAAAAATCACAGTCCGAGTTCTTGCAAATGAAACAATATCACAGTCCGAGTAATTGCAAACGTGGCAATATGGCAGTCCGAGTAATTGCAAATGTGACAAAATCACACTCCGAGTACTTGAAAAAATGAAAATACTTGAAAATATTAACTCGACAAGCTTTTTTTATTTTTTTAAAAATACCGATATTTTCTGTCAAGTCATTAGTTCATCAAGTTTCTTTCCCGATATGGCGTCTACAAATTGTGCATCATTCTTTTTACATCCTTTATATTAACTTGTGGTTTCTGAGCCGTGCGTGTGTGTCGAAAAAACTTTGGATCGATTTTAACCCATTTCTTCGTAAGCTAGCGAGTTGAAATTTTGCAGGCAGACTCATGCCGATGATAAAAATTAGGTATCAAAGTTTCAGATAAATCGAATGTACTGTAATTGAATTAATGAGTTTTTAAATTATTATTTTTTATCTCTATGTATCACGTTAATTTTTTTAGATAGAGTGTCGTGGTGCGTATTCTGTTGAACAACCTTTCCTGTCACGCAATAAGGTGCGCTTTACATTGTCAATACTTTTTAAAAATATATTCACGAGACATAAGTAGAATTTTGTATTTTCGTATTGTTTTGCCATGCCTATTATAATGAACATCCTTATAGTTATGTCTCGTAGATAAAGGATTTATAGTGAAAAACTTCTTTTTTTACGTTTTTCTTTTTACAATCTGTCTGAAAAATGTACTTACATTGTATTGTTACTTACTTTTCGTGTATTTCAAATACGTGTCTGTTATTTCTTCACATGTCGGTAAATATAATGTTCTCGATGCCTTGTTTTAACCTCCCCTGGCGGCGGTGATGGTTTCTTGTCATTTCTCCATGCTCAATCTCTCTCTGTAGTCGTTACATTCCCTCGAGTACTTGGAAAGATTGCTCAATAATTGGAGGCACTAGTTTCTAAAAGAGCGGACTCCGTGACTTCCGTGTGTCCATCCACTCGGGTAACTTTCAGGAGTTACTTTGAAGAGGAGCGAAGCCCCATTTAAAAACGAGGAGTTAAAAAATCAATTCTTTCAAATATGGAAAAATGGGTTGGTAAAAATGGTATCACGTGATTACGGGTGAAGACATTGTAAAAATATTGTGTAACGTGATTTAGGGTAGAGACTTTTGAAATCTATGTCGGTATCAAGTGATTTAGGGAAGAAACTCGTAATATATGTTTGTATCTCGTGATTTAGGGTAGAGACTCTTGAAATATAAGTTGGTATCACGTGATTTAGGGTAGAAACTCGAAATATATGTTGGTACCTCGTGATTTGGGGTGAAGACTCTTGAAATATATGTTGGTATCACGTGATTATGGGTGGAGACCTTGTAAAATATGATGGTATCACGTGATTTAGGGTGAAGACTGTGGAAATATATGTTAATATCACGTGATTTAGGGTAGAGATTCTTGAAATATATGTTGGTATCACGTGATTTAGGGTAAAGACGCTGGAAATGTATGTTGGTATCACGTGTTTTAGAGTGGAGACGTTTTTAAAGGGGTTTTAACCCGGAAATAATCAGGAACTCACGCGAGCATCTAAGATGAGTTTCCGGCTGAGGAGATGACGTGGCATGCAGATGAGATTAAGGCCCTGGAAGGGGGAATTTATGTTTTCATTAAACCGGCTGGTCATCCATCATATTTAATAAACTGTCATAAGCGTGCGGGTGGGGGAGGGGGCGGGTAATTTAGTGAAGCAGCCTAGCAAGCCCCATGTATTGAGACTAAGAAGTTATCTAAGGCCAGCCATCTAGAGGGCTCCACGTATTGGAAGTAAGAAATTATCTAAGACCGGCCTTCTAGAGAGCTCCATGTATTGAGACTAAGAAATTATCTAAGACCGACCTTCTATTGAGACTAAGAAATTATCTAAGACCGGCCTTCTAGAGAGCTGAATGTATTGAGACTAAGAAATTATCTAAGACCGGCCTTCTAGAGAGCTAAATGTATTGAGACTAAGAAATTATCTAAGACCGGCCTTCTATTGAGACTAAGAAATTATCTAAGACCGGCCTTCTAGAGAGCTAAATGTATTGAGACTAAGAAATTATCTCAGACCGGCCTTCTAGAGAGCCTAACATATTCGGACAATGAAGCGAGCTAATGCGACTATTCAGAGAATGATAAGCAAATGAAGAGCTAAAAGGAAGAAACGAAAATGTCACATTTTTGCAGTTTTGGGATATTCCAGTTTTTAAGTTCAAAATTATAGTCTACAGATTTCTTATACATTAACTAAATAGATTTGCTTCTTTAATAGGGTCAGAGACAATTTTTTTTTTTAAACATAAAATCTCGTTCTGAGCATTCGGTTGTTGTTTTTTTTAATCCTCTATCAGATAACTAAAAAAAAAATTTAAAAAATGTGACATAGCCGTTTCTTCCCTTGAGGTCTTTAAATTCCTTGACTCATTTGACATGCCTGAGTTATGCCCCATTGAAGCCCTATGTTTTGAAGGGCATCTTATAAAACTGTTCCTAATGGACGCCCCCTTTTGTGTCAGCTTGAGAACCCGTTCCGTCGTAAAACAGAAGTCGCTCCAGTTGACTTCTGCCCCCCCCCCAGCCCCAATGAGTCACCTAACAAACCAACAATGACATCCGCAACCCCACGCCACTGCTCCACCGTAGGGCTGCCGTACAACAGCTCCCCCTGACATAAAATCAATGTTACCAATAGCCACTTGAGGCGTTCCACGCCCGTGAACAGCAAAACAGTTGGTCCCTACCGCCATCACTACCCCCCCCCCCGGCATCGACGCGAGCCTCAATTACACGTCTTTGTGGTCAGCTGTTGGAGCAAAACATGGCTGCCATTGTCTCAGGGTCCACGAAGGTGAAGACCGCCCCATATGACCCATTGGCTAAGAGCATTGCTGCTATTGTGTCTGGGTGCACGGAGGTGAGCAACGCCCCATACGACCCCATGTCGGGGTGCACATCCAATAAGAACCTCTGGCTCGTGACCTCGTGCCCTCCAACGACCAGCCTCTGATATCCTTGATGAGGAGCTCTGCAAAGTTCTTTCTTCAGAGTAACGTATTTCTTTGCCAGGACGATCAAAACATTGGTTGTGGGCCTTTAGCATAAGGAGAAGAGAAAAGACTTTTGGTGCATGAAGGCTAGACTTGAGCTTGGACATGTTCAGGGGCGCACTCTAAGAATACTATTTCTATTTTATATAAGAGTGAGCCTAAAAAGTTTTTTTAGCGCATTTTCGAGAAGTCGAAATGCGCTATTGTATCCGTTTTGTCCGTCTGTCCGTCCGTCCGTCTGTCATCACCTTAGATCTCAGCATCCATAAGTCCTAGACCCATGATGTATATATGTTTTTTGTATGTTCTGACCTGCCATTTGTGCATCAACACTCAGTTACTCGATCCGACCTCTTGTAGTGGCAGTAGAGCTCCTGGAAGTATGAAAGTCCTAGACCCATGATGTATATCACAAGAATTCCTACCACCACCAACACACAAGAGTTCCTACCACCGCCAACACACAAGAGTTCCTACCACCACCAACACACAAGAGTTCCTAAAAATTCATAAAAATATGTCTAAAATCTAAACACAATTACTGATAACTACATAATGCTGATATCTAACATAAGTACTGATACATAATACGAAAATGCGCTAACACGTCCTGAGTCCAAAAAGGGACCAGGCTTAACATGATTTTTTTAAATACTGAGCCAAGTTTTGAGAACTATCTCCGTTGGGAAATCTTATCAAATGGGGTTAAGGGTTGGAATCACTATAAGTTCAATATCGGGATAATGAAGAATAATACGCATCTCATACATCTAGAGCAGGAGTGGCTAACCTTTTTGGGGCCGCGAACCCAAATTGCAACCACAACCCGCTTAGTTATATAGCAAAGTGCCAATACTTCAATGAAACCCGAAAATGGGGGTTTAGCGTAGCTGGTTTGATTAGTGAAGTAATATTTTAGTCGCTTGCCGGCTGATGAGGCTCTGCGTGTCGACTGTGGCACGCGTGCCATAGGTTCGCTATCAATGATGCAGACCAAGCCTTCAAATATAGTTGCTTTTATCACAGGAAACGTTTCAAGAAAAGGAAAAGAAAAAACAAAACAGAAATCAGCAATAATGTGTTAAACAATCAGTAGTGGATGAATCCAGTCGACGATCAGTGGAGGATGAGTTCAAGTCCACGGTTAGAGAGTGGAGGAATGAGAGAAATATAGAGAGAAATATATAGGGAAATAGAGGGAGAAATGGGGGTTGGGGTGGAATAGAGAGACGGGGAGTGGAAAATGAGGAAGAGATTGGGGTAGCCTAGGACAGTGAGAAAGTGAGGGGAGGGAGGGGGAGGAGACATTCCAACGTGCACGCACGTGCGCACCTCAGCACAGAGAGTCGGCGGGTAGTAACCATGTCAACCAGTTTGATCAAGATTGGCCCGGCATGTTCATTAAAAGATAAAACCTTTGGGGAAAGCCTAAAACCAACTGAACGCTGGGCTGGGCACTGAGGTTGACGTCAGACGAGACGACGTCTCTCCTTCAGCTGCTGCCCGTCACATGACGTCACAAAGGAGAAGGTCAAGGTAGCAGTGGGTGCATCGGCTTTGATGTTTATATTGTTCAATAAGCACACGCAGGTTCTTGTGATACATAGAGAAAAGAAAAGGTGAGGTTAAATTTAGTTTTATGACAGCAAATGGTAGGGGGAGGGAGAGAAGGTTAACATTTAACAACCACCAATGTTCCCTCTAGAATTCGTTCGTTCGTGTGCAAAGTAAAAAAAAAAAAATTAATTTTAAAAAAGTCTTGTTCAAATTTCCACGCATCTATTTTTGAGTGCAATATTTTACCAAATTTGCTGCGCGGTAATTCTAGACTGCTGCGTGGAGTCGGTCAAAAATCAGCACGGCTCCTTATTGTTATGTAGGAATCCAGTCCCCCACTCTCCACTTTTTCCCCAGACGAAGACCCACGCCCTATGAAATCAAAAGTCGATGTCTGGAGAAGCCCGGACGTTAAAACCAAGTGTTTTAGTTTAATGACCAGGCGTCACTCAGGGCGCTTCGGCGGGGGCGGGAGATGAGCGGGGCGTTATTTGCAGGGACGTGCATCTCATTCTATTAGCCCGTGCGAGGGTACGGGCTGGTGGCTCACGCGAGATCTCGCCAGGGCTGAATGGGAAATCACGAGCGTCGGCGATATGAGGGTTTTGTGGGGATAAAAGCTGGTGTTAACTGGGGTGCCGGTGACCTCAGAATATCGGTGTCCCGTGCAGACATCATGTAAAGTAGAATGAACACTTGGTGAAATTCAATGGAATGTACGCTTGCTGTAATTTAATACAATATAAACTTGAAGAAATTCAAGAGAATGTAAACTTGATGGAATTCAAAAGCATGTAAACTTGAAGAAATTCAAGAGAATGTAAACTTGATGGAATTCAAAAGCATGTAAACTTGAAGAAATTCAAGAGAATGCACTTGGTGATTATCAATAGAATGTACAATTAGTGTATATGGTATATAATTAGAATTTACACTTGGTGCAATGCAATAGAATTCACACTTGCTGTAATTCAATAGAATTTAAAATTGCTGTATTTCAAATATATGTACACAAGTGTACATTGGTAATTCAATAGAATGTCTATCTTGTGTAGCTAATGAAGGCCTACGGCATGAGGCAAGACTCCTGGGAGGCGGCAGCCACCGACCAAGCCTCCTGTTGACTTATCATACGACCTAGCCTCCTGTTGACTTATCATACGACCTAGCCTCCTGTTGACTTATCATACGACCTAGCCTCCTGGTGACTTATCATACGACCTAGCCTCCTGGTGACTTATCATACGACCTAGCCTCCTGGTGACTTATCATACGACCTAGCCTCCTGATGACTTATCATACGACCTATAGCCTCCTGATGACTTATCATACGACCTAGCCTCCTGGTGACTTATCATACGACCTATAGCCTCCTGATGACTTATCATACGACCTAGCCTGCTGGTGACTTATCATACTACCCAGCCTCCTGATGACTTATCATACGACCTATAGCCTCCTGGTGACTTATCATACGACCTAGCCTCCTGGTGACATCATACGACCTATAGCCTCCTGGTGACTTATCATACGACCTAGCCTCCTGATGACTTATCATACGACCTAGTCTCCTGGTGACTTATCATACGACCTATAGCCTCCTGGTGACTTATCATACGACCTATAGCCTCCTGGTGACTTATCATACGACCTAGCCCCCTGATGACTTATCATACGACCTATAGCCTCCTGGTGACTTATCATACGACCTAGCCTCCTGATGACTTATCATACGACCTAGCCCCCTGATGACTTATCATATGACCTAGCCCCCTGATGACTTATCATACGACCTAGCCCCCTGGTGACTTATCATACGACCTAGCCTCCTGGTGACTTATCATACGACCTAGCCTCCTGGTGACTTATCATACGACCAAGCCTCCTGGTGACTTATCATACGATCTAGCCCCCTGATGACTTATCATACGACCTAGCCTCCTGATGACTTATCATACGGCCTATAGCCTCCTGATGACTTATCATACGACCTATAGCCTCCTGGTGACTTATCATACGACCTAGCCCCCTGGTGACTTATCATACGACCTAGCCCCCTGGTGACTTATCATACGACCTAGCCCCCTGATGACTTATCATACGACCTAGCCTCCTGATGACTTATCATACGACCTAGCCTCCTGGTGACTTATCATACGACCTAGCCCCCTGTTGACTTATCATACGACCTAGCCCCCTGATGACTTATCATACGACCTAGCCCCCTGATGACTTATCATACGACCTAGCCCCCTGATGACTTATCATACGACCTAGCCCCCTGATGACTTATCATACGACCTAGCCCCCTGATGACTTATCATACGACCTAGCCCCCTGATGACTTATCATACGACCTAGCCCCCTGATGACTTATCATACGACCTAGCCCCCTGATGACTTATCATACGACCTAGCCCCCTGATGACTTATCATACGACCTAGCCCCCTGATGACTTATCATACGACCTAGCCCCCTGATGACTTATCATACGACCT
>MUZC01004649.1:217277-246899 GCA_002072015.1 Radix auricularia | reverse complement strand
TATATATATATATATATATATATAATCGGTTTAATGGCTCCAGAATCACTAGCCATTAATTGTTAACATACCTATTCGATTCTACATTTCAGCTCAACCGGAATTGGATTTTGATTACCATTTACATTTCGAACGGTTTTGAAAGTTGTGTAACTTAAAAAGCAAATAGACATTGATTTAACAATGAGTGCTACCTAAGAAAGTAAGATTAAGGACGTATGACTTTTTGAAATGACAATAAACTGTTAAATATTACTTCACGAGCGTTCACACTTGCTGTGCCGTATGTGAGCGTCTTTAAGAAGTACGACTCAAAAAGATACCACCAAACAAAACATTTGTGTTTCAGGCACAATTTAACGAGCCAAAAGAGAAAAAGGAAATGCGAGAAGTTTAATAATAATTTAAAGAAGCAGCAAAATGTTTTCAAACAGTCTTAAATACAAGGATGCTGCAACCGAAGCCAGTTTGGAGATATCCCATAAAATCTTAAAAAGGAACACGCCTTGTTCTGACAGTGAGTTCATCAAGGAATACTTGACAGATGCAGCAAGCATTATGTGAACAGAACAGAACACATGATAGATCTAATGACTGACAGAATTTCTCCATCAAGGGAACTTTAGTCACTCGTTTTGAAGAAAATAAGTGACAATTTGATGCGCCAAATTCGTGATACAAGCAAAGACTTTTTGTGGTACTCTCGCATTGGATTAAAGTATCAATGTATAGGAACAGCACAATTGTTGGTGTTTATATGGGGAATAAATCCTCGTTTCGAACTTTTCGAAGAATTACTCCGTTTAGGCACTCAAAGAAAAACTACAGGCCAGGATTAATTCTATGATGTTGTGAACTGTGTTGAAATAACTGGGTTTTTGTGGAACAAGACGGCAAGTGTAATAACCGATGGAGCGCGTGCTTTAACTGGAAAATGAGTATGAACAATAAAGTTAAAGAATATCATTCTGACCATACACTTTTACCTCTCCACTGTGTCAACCATCAGGAAAGTCTGTGTAAGGCTGTGTTGAATGTCAAGCAGTTGTCAGTATGATAAACTTAGTTACAGCCATGGTACTTAATCACAAGCCACAGGCGTTAAAGTTAAAAGCACTGCTTGAAAATTTGAACATTATGATATTATCTACCGCTAGCTGAGCCTGGGAAAGTTATTGAGGCAATTGTGAGATCACAATGAAGAAATAGCTATAGGCAATTGCTGGAGATAAAAGGTTTTGTTTGTGATTTTCTTACTACCAACCATAGTTAATGAAGAGTGGAAATAAGACTTCATGTCAGCCATTGAGTTCATTGACACTATGGAAAAGAATGTCAAGCTTCAGGGCTATAGCTTGTTTGCACATGAAATTTGTGTGTATGTTAAATCATTTCTGGCAAAACTCTTCCTATTTCTTGTAAAATGGCTGACAAGTACAAGGCTCAATTGGATGTCTTTGATATGGATGTTCCAAGACGACAAGAACCTGGAACCCCTCTTCAATATCCTGAGTTCGCAATTTAGTGCAGAAGCTGATTAAGCCCCAGAAGATATAATGTTAGAAATGCTTAAGCTAAAAGCAGATTATGACCTGAAGGAGAAGTTCA
Organism: Radix auricularia; assembly: GCA_002072015.1. Taxonomy (NCBI): domain Eukaryota; kingdom Metazoa; phylum Mollusca; class Gastropoda; family Lymnaeidae; genus Radix; species Radix auricularia. Next base: position 245,291 of record MUZC01004649.1, on the reverse strand, counting down.
AGTTAGTTTTTCTGCTTGAGGTTTTTTGGCTTTTAATAGGTGGGGCGTTTCCACACTTTACACTTTAAAGCCACACTTTTTTCACGATTTTAGTCTACATACATACATATGTGAGCAAGCTTTTTTTTTTTGTATGAAAATAAATAAGTCTCAGAACAGATCGATGTTGACTGACTGAAATTTGAATGCATTCATTCATAACCAGTAACCTGGTTCCACAATTCAAGAATAGTTCAACACAAAATAAAAAATTTTAAAATTAAAACATTGTAAATCATATAAATGAGAAGATGAACCTGGTATGCTGCTACCAATTTAGTAACGCTCGGCTCTACTATTTTCGTCAGCATTAATTTTAAATAATCGTGATTGACTATTAGAATCTTTTAATAAATTAGTTACCGCGCTAAATCCACTTTCCATTAAATATGATGAAGGAAAAGTTATTAAGAAATTTTAAAATTACAGCCCATACTTCCTGATCTCCTTTTCCAGCAAAAATTATCGGTAGCCACTTTAAAATACATCATTCAGATCTATAGCTACTTTTTGGAATCAGTTTGAAATAGTTATCAAATAATAATTCTTGGCAAATTTGTGCTTCGTTTGTGAGCCACACGTATGACAAAAGTTAAGCTCCATTTCCTTTTAAAAGTTAACTCATCAAGTTCAATAGAAAACAGAGATGTTTTTAAATAGCCACACAATAAATATTCAACACCTTGAGCCTTTTCATCAATTCTTATTTGCATTGTATTATTACTAAACGAACGTTTGTTGATAATATCAGATGGTTCCTTATGTGACACAGTCCGTATTAATTCACTTATAACCGGTATAATTTTTTCTTTACCAATGGTATGAGGTTTACCCGATTAGGCAATAATATTGTAAGAAGCTAGCGAGCCATTGCCATCTTGCGTGGTTACTGTTAAAAAGAATTTTGTCTAAGTCAGTTGTTTGATAAATGTGTATTTTAGTGTTTGAAAATAAGATAAATTCTTATCTTTTTTAAGCCCATTAATTCATTAATTTTATTTCCAATGTTCTTGCAGTCTGGAATTGCGCAATTGCACATATTAATAAAAAAAAACGTTAAAAATAATACTATAAATCCTTTATATACGAGACATAACTAAAAGAATGTTCATTATAATATGCAGCGCAATACAGTCCAAAAATACCAAATTTTAGATGTCTCGTAAAACAGGTTTCATATAATGCGCATCAATCGGGAACATACTTTTAGAAAGTATTGTCAATATAATACCCACCTTATTGCGCGACAGGAAAGGTTGTTCAATAAAACACGTACAAGCGACACTCAAGGACAAAAATTAACATGTTACACAGAAATAAATAGAGATAATCTAAAAAATTCGTTAATTTAATTACAGTACATTCGATCGATTTGAAATTTTGTATACATCATTTTTATCATCGGCACGAGTCTGTCTGTAAAATTTCAGCTCGCCAGCATATGGGGAAGTGGGTTAAAAATCGATCTAAAGTGTTTTTTTTCCGGCACTCATGCAAGCAGACCTACGAGTTAATTTAAAAAAAAAAAACAACACTAAATGCAACCGAAGGAGTATGCGGTAACCAATCCAACGTCAAAGACGTTTTGTAAAAGAAAATAATAAACCTTAGGAGCGAAATACATAAATCTTTTTTTTTTCTAAATCTTCTCCTCCCTTTTTCATGCTTTCACCGCCCCTTTTACAATTATTCACCGTCCCCAATTTGATCCGTGGGTTCACCGCCCCCTGGATTGCTTCAGCGCGCACGATGGGACGATAGCACCCACTTTGGGTATCGCGGAACTAAGTGAAATCAAATTTGTCAAAGCCGTCCTTTAAAAATTTAGATGTACACATATTCAAATCTGAAAAGAAATCTCAATATTCAATTGCACTATTTAACACGACTCTTCAGCTTCACTACAATAGACCATACATGTAAAAGCAAGCAGGCGAAACCAAACAGCTGACGTCAACCCAATAGCTGACGTCCACCTAAAAGATTATTATGTCAACTCAACAGCCCATGTCAGCCAGTTGGACCTAACCCCGTAGGTCACACGTCTATAAAGATTTCATGTGTTCTGCTCAAACGTGTGAATTTGTCCCTCCCCCTTTTCCCCGCAGATTTTCAACCACTTACTACTTAGTGCTACTCGGTTCATTGTGAATTTTTGGCGCATCGTTAAGTGGCACAGCTGTAATTGGTACATATGTAAGTGGTACAATTAACTTTACATTAAACTATACGTGGTACATCTGTCAGTGAGTGGCACGGCTATATGTGGAACTTCTATAAGTGGTACAATTAACTTTACATTAAACTATACGTGGTACATCTGTTAGTGAGTGGCACGGCTATATGTGGAACTTCTATAAGTGGTACATCTGTAAGTGGTACAATTAAGTTTACATTAAACTATACGTGGTACATCTGTTAGTGAGTGGCACGGCTATATGTGGAACTTCTATAAGTGGTACATTTGTAAGTGGTACAATTAAGTTTACATTAAACTATACGTGGTACATCTGTTAGTGAGTGGCACGGCTATATGTGGAACTTCTATAAGTGGTACATCTGTAAGTGGAACATCTGTAAGTGGCATACATGTGAACTTCACACATGATGACCCTAGGGTCTCATCAATAATTGAAAGCAACAATCAATAGATTCAACAGAAATACCACCGAAACGAGGGGACTTAACAACGTCTCCTCGCTTTCAGGCACGGACAAGGGTAGACTACTCCTTTCAGACTTTCAGACACGGACAAGGGCGCACTACTACTTTCAGCTTTACAGGCACGGACAAGGGTAGACTACTCCTTTCACACATGGACAAGAGTAGACAACTCCCTTCACACTTTCAGACACAGACAAGGGTAGAATACTCCCTTCATATTTTCATACACGGACAAGGGTGTAAAACTATTTTCAGCCTTCCAGGCACGGACAAGGGTAGACTACTACCCTCACACTTTCACTTTCAGGGATATATAACTTAAAATAAATGCCTCCTCACTTATGTGTAGCGGCAAAGTGATATTATCGAATCTACTCAGCAGCAGAGCCGCGCAGATATCTGACCGCCGCCGCACAGCTGTTTATAATTACCGCGCAGCAAATTTTGATAGCATAATATATATATATGTGTGTGCGTCATATGCAAATGTACTCAACAAAATGGATGATGTGCAGCTCTGGAACATAAGTTATTTTGCACAAGGACCAGCGGACCTTAAAAAGAACATCGAGAACCAAGTCCATATAAATGCGAAGAATCCAATAATAAATACATCATGTTTTCTGTTAACAAAACACAAAGCAAGTTTAGATTTGCAAGAGTCTCCAAACATTACAAAATTACTACAGTAGTTTGAAACTTCTCTTGGTGCTTCCAATAAGCTCTACACTATATAATTTTTAATGTTACCCGAAATATTCTTGCTGCAAGTGTTACCTAATCGAAATTTCATAGTGCTACCTGAACGATGCTTGTTGTAAATTCTGCCAAATGAACTTATTTTAGTGCTATCCGAAATTAGCTTTCAATAAATGATATGCAATACAATTTTTCAGTGCTACCCGAAAGTTGCTTGTGCTAAGTGCTTTCCAATACACGTGACCTTTATAAATATATCTGCAAGTCTAAACAAACACTCTAAACTAAAACTTCGCTTTTCAATACCAGTCACAGATATTGCCTTGGTAAATTTTGATATCTACAAACAAAACTTCTAAAACTTCGTTTCTCAACACTAGTTACAGATACTTCCGTGGTGAATTACTAACCAAAAAAAACACACGTATTTAACTTCGCTTTTCAAAACCAGTAACAGATGTTGTCATGGTGACTTATGTTTGCGCGTGCATTATCTGCCCTTTTGCTTGATTCTAGCTAGCAGTGCTGGAACTGAAGAGGTGCCTGGGGCAACGCATGAACGCGCAATCCTCTTCTAGAAATTACCGACAATTACGATTTTACCGAGCCTCGTCATAGTCGAATTCGGAAAAGATGTTTAGAGCATGCATATCTTTTACAGAGCTCCAAAATAAATACAACTAATGCAGACACACTTCCATGATCGTAATTTCTAGATTCAAACTTTTCAAGGAGATACGTGACATCGCTAGCTGCGGATTTATCATGTGAGCAATTATACCTTAAAGCTGCGCGGTCGCGCACTTAGCACCAACCCACACCACAGAAGACGTCACATAGCACCAACCCACACCAGAGAAGACGTCACATATCACCAACCCACACCACAGAAGACGTCACATATCACCAACCCACAGCACAGACGACGTCACATAGCACCAACCCACACCACAGAAGACGTCACATAGCACTAACTCACACCACAGAAGACGTCACATAGCACTAACTCACACCACAGAAGACGTCACATAGCACAAACTCAACCCTCACAGAACGTCTTACAGAAGATCCCTCCACTCCTCACACTCTGTCATACAACACGTGGAGCGATGCACGTGTGTGGCGTGATGACAGCGGACCGATGAGTGTGCCAGAAGTGTGTCGACGCGAGGCTACGAGCTCCCTAGCTACATGATACATGCTTGTGTGTTATCAATCAGTGTGAGGAGAAGCATGGAAAATGGATGGAATGGTTGGGGAGGAGGGGGCAGTAAATTGAACGCATTTAAGTGAGGTTAAAATTTAGGTCGCGATTTATAACAATTATTGGGTGATCACACGTGATAATTGTGTGGTTACATTTAAGTTAAAATAGAATTATTTTTAAAAAGATTTTATGATTAACAACATACATTTACTCACAAATCTCTCGAATTTTGACTTTTCCGCGGACACACACAGTATAGATTTTTTTAATTAAAAAAAAATAAATATTTTTTAAAGTACGGGAATACATGCATGTATGTACACAAATACAAATTATAGAAATTTAATTGATCTATGTTCACAAATTTATAGAAAAATGTCATGATAAAAATATTTTCTATTATGCAATAAATGTTCCCTATAAGCTGCGCGGATATCTCAAAGATGCCGCACGGCAGTCTTTAATTACCGTGCAGTGAAAATTTTGTAAAATGTAGCACAAAAAATGAGAGATGTGCAACTGTGCTGTGCACACGAGCTTTTTTTTTTTTTTTTTACTTTGCACACAGACCAACGAGCCTTAGAGGGAACATTGCTCATGGGAAACTTTGGCTAAAACCTATATCTCCGACCGGAGCGTCGCGTCTCTTCCCGTTGCTATGATTTACTATGAAGGATAGTTGTTATTTTAATTTTAGGGTTTGGGTTAGGTATAGCTTTAGAATTTTCGGAAAATTCACGGGGCTCGCACTATTTTTCCGGGCCGGTGACGTGCCATAGCAACAAGATGGCCGCCGATAAGGTCGGCCCGGTCGGAGATATAGGTTTTTACCGAAACTTTTTTTTCAAATTAAAATGTTACACTTAAATTACCACCAACTCAAGTAAAACGAAATATACACTTATAAAAAGATAATCCATTATGTAGGCCCTATCCTATTGTGCTACGTAAGAATTAAGTCACAATCTTGAACATTTTAAATAGCCTACATGAATTCAACTGGGTTTTATAAATTTGATTATTTAGTTTAGTGAGAGACAAGACTAATTTGACAGTCTTGAATCTGGCGGATTACTTGTGTTCATAGTTCAACTGAATAATAAATTACTTTATTAGCAATTAATATACAACTGATTCAGTGTTCAAGTTTAGACAATATACTTAGCTAAGTATATGCTGCATATGCAATCTAAAAAAAAAAATCAAATCTAAACAATTAGTTTTAAAATGACAAATTAGGATAGTACTCATGTCATAGATGTGTAAAAAAAAATATTTAAAAAAAAAAAATTATTTCAAATTCATTTTTACAGACCTTGAAGTTGAAGGTCTACTGAGACTATTGGGGGCAATTGGAGCAAGTGAAGTAGCATTCACTTTCACAAGATTTAGTTAGCCACGGAATACTAATACTAATACTAATACTGGCGCCAACCCAAGGTAAGGTAATGTGTGGCTAGCTGTAATTGTAATAGTAGTAACACAAAAAAGTTCAGAAAACCAGCCGCCTTAATTTCATTTTCATCATTTAATTACACTATTACACTTAATTTACTGATACTCTATAATACAACTATTCTACAACACAGAGTTCACATACCCAATTTTAATTTGTAATAAAAATTAAATTAAATAAATAAAAATGGTATTTAGGCCTATAATTTTATTATCAATCTACTGAATACTGTATAACGTAGAATATAGCATTAAACTGCAGGACGTATTTTAATATCCTTACGATTTTCAATCATTTACATAGTTTTAATCCAAATTAGAGAATGGAATCTAAATAACCGAGACAATGCCAACGCAACATTATCTCTCACTCTCTTACTCTTAGCTGGAACGTGAGTGAATGGAAAACTTCAGTTTGTTGTGAAAATGGAAGGTATAATTTCCGGGGAAACGGTCATGCGCAGTTCAAGTGACCTCATAAATGACGTCATTATTTAAAAGATGGCGACTAACTAATCGCATATTCTTTGTTTACTATAAATAAGATTAAAATATTAACGTAACATCTCATGCCAGCGTATTAAATGTGATTTTATGAAAATGATGGCTTTTTAGATATTAAGCTCTGCTATTTAAATTTGTATAAAGAGGCATTTATATCAGAACAATGCATGTTGCTAGGTAGCAAACTACTTTACTTTTAATTTACACTGAAAAAAAATACTGTAACTGTAACTGTAATGTAAATTTTACAGTTAATTTAAATTTAGTCTACAGTTTAATTGAGTTTACTTTACTTTACTGTAAAGGTTACTGACTGACTGTAACTTTACTTTACGGTTACTTTACAGCACTTTACTACTTACTAACTACTTTGTCAAAGTTACTTTGTTATAAGTTATTTATTATATAGTATAGTTATATTAAAGTTATGGTTATGCATATTATTAATTATTATATAATAATTCGGCTTACCGATGATTCAATTTCAAACTGAACTTAATGTCTTATGTCTTATTCTTATTTAACTTATTGATTAATTTTTTAAATTTTTACAAATTAATTCCATTTTGAATTTTGCTTTACTGTTACTGTTAGTTTAGTAGCAGTGTTAGTGTCATTAGTGTACTTGCCTAGTGACCTAGTGTCGTACTATTAATACTGAAAATCCTACATGTGGAAGAAAATCAGCAGTCCCGAGCCTGCGCTCTTCATGGGGCTTCCCGGAAAACCCCCTCAGCCCTCTGACCCCCTAAGGGACGTAAAGACTGAGAAGCCCCCCGGAGCGGTCGCTGCTACAAGCGGCCACCTGGGCGTCCAGGGCACTGGGCCGAAAACGCCTCCCACTAAAGTGTGCCTCCTGAGGGAGGTGTGGAATTTACCTACTGTGACTCGCTATCAACATAGTATCACTTTGGCGCCACCACGGCAAAGCTTACGAGTCTATATAGTTTAGATCGCCGCAAAGCGTGGGGATACTATTAATACTAATTAATACTATTAAGTATTAAGTCTAGTAATAGTAATAGCCATGTACAGTAATTTAGTAACTGTAAATGTAATAACAATCAATAAGCGATGTTAAATTTAAATTTAATATAAATTTTAATTATAAGTAGGTAATTCATTAACTGCTGTCTAATAATAATAGTAATAACAGATAGGCCATCATAGGCCATTGGAACTATAAAATACATTTCCATTACAACCTCCTCAAACTGACACTGTTGAGAGTGAGACTTTATTTTGAGATATCAAAGTCTGATAAAGTACCTCTTTAGCGTATACTTTGTTGGCCTATTATAATAATAAAATAAAAATATTTTTAAATATTTTTTTTTCAATTTATATAAAAAATAATTAATAAACAATATAATAGCCCAGATCAAAGGATCTGTAACACTGAGGAACACAGTACTACAGTCCATAGCATTTTAAAAAAAGCCTGTGGTGTTGTTTGCCATAAAAAAATATTATGATGTCATTGTTTTAGCTTATACTTATATTTTGGAAAAGGGAATGATGTAAAAAGCGCATTTGAGGATATATAATTTTTAATATAAAGTTTAATATTTCCTATTTATCAAACAATGATAAGTTACTTGGGCTTTTGAAAAAAGTGGGCGCCATAGGCGAGCGCCCCACAACCCCTTGTCATTAATTATTGATAATAATTTATGTATTTTTAACATACTAACTTCTCCCGTGTATTGTTATAATTTATTAATTTATGTAGATGTAGATTTAATGAAATAAAATTTAGTTCAAAATATTATTATTTTAAGTCTATGAGACAGGGGAAAAAAACTCAGTTTTAAAAAGTCTATTACCTGTTTTTGTTACTTCCCTTGAGATGTTCAGTTAATGACATAAATTAAAATTTTTGGCTTTTAATGCAATTAATTCATGAAATTAATCGCTGATTTTTGAAAAGTTAACTTTTAAATTTAAATTAATCGTTACTAGCCCTACTAAGACAACACCTACTGTCTACTAGTAATAGTACTAGACTTAGAGTTACGCCTAAGACTGTTAACATTATTTTTTGGTTTTAATTTATTGAATATTATATACTCTACTATAATTATAAAAATTATCTATATATATAATTCACCAAACTTAGTATGTGCAAATCAGCTTGAAGAATGACCCTCGCTGGGGTTGATAGTTGGCAAGCAGATGTGGTCTTGAGTTCAGTTGTATTGTACCTTCACAGAATAATTTGTGATTCATAGTCTAGTGATTTCACGTCCACCTTAAACGAACGCGGAAGGTCCTGGGTTTAAGACCCAGCGAAAACATAATTTTTAAATTTTTTTAATGTGTTCTTGTGGTTATTTTACCCCTTTTTTGTGAACATGGCTGACCCTCCCTAGGGTGCTTGTGTCTCTAGACCAGTGCTTCTCAATTATTTTCTGTCATGCAAACCCCCCCCCCACCCCATCAACCTTCACTTGCTTAGTTTAGATATCTTCTTGCTGTAGTTTGTGTGCATTCTTTCCCCCCTTTCTTTGCACATTCCATGAGCAAGTCTGCGCAGCATATGTTATGCTACAGAGTGTATCTAGTTGTATTTATTTCATGGTCTTCAAGAATAATAATATTATAACTCAAACTAACACTTCGTCCTGTCTATGACTATGTTGTGCACACCGTAACAGTTTGCACCAATTTCATTTAAATGCAATGCTTAAGTTTAAATTGGTATGGCAGAATTTTTTTTCTTCAAATTTTAACACAGTATAACCTAAGTAATTTTAGTTTTTTTACTGGAACTGAACATCCATATTTTTTTTGCAAGCGTTCAAGATCTTTTATTAAAATTATTGCCCCCATGTTAATTTTGCTTGGAACATATTGCTTAATTATTTTACCACAGATTTATCTGTGTGATATGCCTCAACCACCAAGTACTCCCTTTTTCATTTCCACAAATGCTGATCTTCAATTATAGTTATAGGATATGCAGTGATTACAGGAAGTCAGGAAGATTTAAGTTGTTATTTGGACTTGTGGTTATTCAGTGATTCATGATAATCTTTAGATTTAAATAAGCTTATGAGATAGCTATATCAGACATTTTTAAAAGTGGCTATAGTAATAAATATTCTTTACACTTTCAGATATTTATTTCAAACACATGACTAATCTTTTGGGAGACTTCTAAGTAACAAAATGATCACCATCCCCAAGTTTCTGTGTATTTTATTAGTATCTCTTTTTGAGATTTCATTATCATCTAGTAAGTATGAGATAACACTAGTCAGCTAATACTGACAAACTGTGCTGGATATTATTTTAAAAGTTATTATCATGTTTAATTAAAATATTCCAAAATCTTATTTCCATCACTTTCCACTTAATTAGAATATGTAAAATGAGTTTCCTCTAATTTCTTAACACTGAACAGATTTTCACTTTGTTCATTGTATGCAGTGTAATTGTAATTAGCATTAACTTGAAGTAAATTCAACTTTTTTTGTGTTTGTTTTGTTTTACAGATGACCAGATGTGCCCATCAGTGGCTCAAATAGAAAATGGCATTCATGAATATGAAATAGTCACAAATACACTGAACTATTCATGTCATTTAGGGTATCAGCTAGAGGGTCCCAGTAAAAGGATATGCATTAACGGCACATGGTCTCCTGCAGATCCTCCAACATGCGTTCAGACCACCCATGACTTTCTCTGTGCTGTGGACCCATACATACCTAATGGAAAATTAGAGTACAATCAAGATGAATCACTTCGAGGGAAAAGTTCTTTGGGGACAGTCACTTGTGATCCCGGGTTTTCAAGCGATGACACGTTTCAGACCAGTTTTGTCATTGTGTGTGGCCCACATGGAATTTGGACCATGCCAGATGGGAACATTCGAATCTCATCATGCACTAGTAAGAGCATTTAATAGCTTATCTCAAATTTTATAGTTAACTAATTTTTCTTGTACATAGAAGAGTGTTTTTTAAATTTTGTAATATTTTTATGACTGTATGAAATATTTCTAAAATTTATTAATTTTCACTTTTGAAAGTTAACTTCAGATAAAATCTTGCAATTTTCTTCAATCATTGCATAGAGAAAGGATCAAAGTGAAAAAGCTATTAGATATTATATCATAGAAAAAGGTTATGTTATAAAGAATGTAAATTGGTTAAATTATGATGTAGTTTATTGGTGTTATTGGTAAGTTATGTTGTAGCAGACTTGTTAATATGGTTAAGTTATAAAATTTTTACCATCTTATGCATAATATTGTTAAGCTGCGAAGTACACCAAATGGATAGAATACAAAATAAACAAACAAATTGAGTAAGAAAACGATACATTTGAGTGTTATTATTTTAAAAAACACGACAGTAAACGTTTTGGCTAATGCCTTCTGCAGTTCAATAAACATAAGTATGTACTTACATAAGTAATAAAGTAATATTTAAATTCTTAAAACATGCTATATCATAAAATAGTTGTAAAATAAAAAGTAAGTAAAATCAACAAATAATTACACAGGATGTAAGAAAAGCTTTTATGTTTATTGTACTGATGAAGGCATTAACCGAAACTGTCGAGTTAGTTTAATAATAATGCTCAAATTTATTGTTTTCTTAAACAATTTGTTTGTGTATTTTATTTAAGTTGTACCGGAGTCCTATTTTATATGATATACCAAATGGTTAGGCCTGGCTAAAGAAAACCAGGCATAGAACCAATGTGACATTTAAAGCAGCAGCTTGAGTTACCGTGCAATAAAATTTTGATAAGTATTACATAATATATGCGTTTGTGAGGTGTAAAAGTTTTCAAAATAAATTGATAATGTGCAACTTTTGGAACCAAGATTTTTATTTTGCACACTGACCAATAAACCTTAGTTGGACATTGCAAATTATTCAATTAAACTAATGCAATGCAATATTTAGTTTACCATATGTCTACAAAGCTCGACGGGATCATAGTTGGCATTATTTTATTCCACATGGTCATTTCATTTTATTCTTGCTTATTGTCTTAGCGTAAGTCTCATTACCTTAAGCTTTATTCAGCCCATTGATTCTATTCCAGGGAAGTATTGCCCGACACCACCAGATATTCCTAAAGCCCAGTTCAGGTATGAGCCCTATAATACATTCATGTCAGATGGATTCGTAGCAGAGTACAAATGCTTTAGTGGCTACTCTCTTGTTGGATCTGCATCTACAGCCAGGCTTGTGTGCCGCAATGGCCAGTGGGAAGGACCAATACCAACTTGTGGTAATTAAAAAACAACCTTAAATCTAAATAATGATTTTAGTATTAAGTTTAGCAAAATACAAAATAATTTTTATTTATGTTACATTGTTTTGGAAATGTCACAAATGTTGTATTTTTACATCATGTCACCACCAAGTACCACAGATTTTAAATGGCTTTTTTTGTTTGTTTGCTGATCCAAGTTTTGAAGGAAGTATGTGTGACTCCCCCTTACATTCAATATGGCAACTGGAACTTGATCACGAAGAGCAAGCAGGACATCTCCCTGGCCTACGAGCAAGGTGAAATGAGCTACTCCAAGTACGCGGTGGGCACTGAGGTGGAGTACACCTGCCAGGCTGGCTACAAGTTGGTTGGGGCAAGAGTCTTACAGTGTCTGTCTAATCAGGAGTGGTCGAATGCAGCTCCAATATGCATTCCCGTCACAGGTACTTTTACTTAGCTCTTCTTTCACTTTCACAACATCAACCCAAGCTTTTCTATCCCACTGAGTATCTATCTATATGCAGCTGTCTCACCATGTAGATCTCCTGATACTGTGGTAGGTTGCTTGCTCAAGTTTACTGCTATTCTTACATTCATTTCATTTGGAAAGAATTTAAGTATCATATTATTATTTTTTTAAATTTATAATTATTTTTTTTTAAATTTATTTTTTTTTTTTTTTTAAATGTTTTTTAAAAAAGATTTAGATGTTAAGCTTGACTTTTGAAGCTCTTTATCAGTGGTGGCTAGACCTGCAATAACTGAGAGCCATTTTAAAAAATTTGAAAATTGTTGAGAGCCGCAATGAAGCGCTATGGGTCATTAAACCTGGCTTGGAAATCTTCCAGTAATCCTTGTAACAAAATTTTCATCAATTGTACGCGAGCCACAATGTGAACATAGAAAAGCCCCCTTTGTTCTTGACCAGACAGGTTTAGAGGATAAAGCTATTCAAAGATTAATATAGAACATTTATCCAACAATTTTAAGAACATGTAAGTGTAGGACACAATAATCTTCAATTGTAGAAGGAGCGTCTGTAACAGATAAGATATATGAGTCTCATCAAGCAACTGCTGGAAAACGGAGATTTGACATTTCCTAATATTCTTGTCTATAAGTAAACTTGCAATAAGTTTAAACCCAGCGAGTTAAAGAGATTCAGTTATTATTAAAACTAAACAGTTTTTATATTAGTTATATAACTTACTAATGTGTTCAATTTAATTCTTGATCCAGAACAAACCTGGTACTGCCCTGATATCGGGCAGATCAAGAATGGCCTCTGTAAATGTATGGGTGAGGATACTCCAGACCTCACGCTTTGCAGACCATTCCGCCGGGGCATCAAGATTGAGTGCACCTGCCTGCAAGGTTACAAGCTCCAGGGAGTCGTTGTCCTTACCTGCACGCACAGCTCCAGTCTCAACATTGGCGTCTGGGACTGGGACCTGCCCAGATGTTGTAAGTAGGTCACAGCTTAAAGTTTGTGTGTAGGGATAGGACCCTACTCAAATGTCATAAGTAGGTCATTGCTTAACATCAATATGTGGGTCTGGCACCTGCCTAGATGTTATAAGGAGTTTAAATCTTACTATTGGATAGTGGAACTGGGTCCTGCCTGAAAGTTGTAAGTAGGTCATGGCTTAACAATCATATAAACAAAAGGTCTCTTGTATGCTGGAAGAAAATCAAGAGTCAGTTTATAAAATACCTTTAGGAAAATTTTAATTATTAGTATCATTACTGATCAGGTCATTCAAAAGACCTCTTTAAAGCTATTAATAGATAAAACGTAATGTTGATGAAATACCTGCCGATTGATGAATGAGGTGTCGTGGCTCCTAACTTTTGATCTAACTTTTAGATCCTGACAGCGACGTGGACCTGATACCTGATGGCCACAATGACGGCAAGTCCTTCAGCTCAGGAGACATCAGAGATGGGAAAAACAAGGTGAGGGGTGGGGTGTGGGCGGTTGGGTCAATGCACACCAATAGTTTTTAAGACTATAAGTCAGAAATTAATTGCATGGCATCTTCAGGTAAGCAGACATACTGAGCTTCAAACTTGATCTCCTCTCAGTTCTTGGCTTTCAAACGTCCACAGTACTGTAGCTAGCTGAAATCTTTCAAATTCAAGGACCCAGATTTCGCACTTCGGGACACAGTTATCTGACATGTCATTGAGGCCATGTCATTTGACCTTCCTTTGACACAATGTCATTTGACATGTCCTTGGGGGCATCATCTGCAAGGAGGAGGGTAATCTCTTAATCTGTATAAAATCATGTCACGTGGAGAATGACGGAAGCCAATGTTGTGAATTATTGTCGTTACACTACAAATCTAATCTCATATTCTGGAAAGCTTAGGATTGCTCTCTTGAAGCTTTGGTTAACACCTGGGTTACCCACTCCATCTGCTGGGCAGTGCCATACAAGATTGGCTGAGCATATGAGTATTATGACTACTAAATGGGAACAACAAGCTTAGTGTTATAAATTTGCATGGGTTCACTTCTTTGTCAGGTCAGCTTAGTGGCCCAAATTATCAAATTAGTTAAATTGTGTGATTCAGTTTTTTTTATGTTAACATGAGACGTGGCTTGAATGTTAAACAATTATGTCATCTCCAGGGGTCATCTCTCGTCATTGTGGTGACCACAGCTTGCAGTGTTCTTGGCGTCCTTCTCCTCATTATGGTCATAGTGGTCATCAGAAGGAAAAAGCCAAGGCCCCATCTCTTTCAACAAGGCCCCACCCCACCTCCCTATGCAAGAGTCCACAATAACTCATTGGGTGAGTCTCTGTGCAATGTTAAATTAGGTAACTCAGTCATTGCTTTTAGATGAAATCAATTAGACTTGTCTCAGAACATAAAATAGAATTATCTCAGAACATAAAATAGAATTATATCAGAACATAAATTAGACTTAACTCAGAACATAAAATAGACTTATAGACTTACCTTAGAGCAAAAATTAGACTTAACTCAGAGCATAAAATAGACTTATCTTAGAATATAAAATAGACTTATCTTAGAACATAAAATAGACTTATCTTAGAACATAAAATAGACTTATATTAGAACATAAAATAGACTTACCTCAGAATAAAACTTACACTTAACTCAGAACATAAAATAGACATCTCAAAACATAAAATAGACTTATCTTTTAACATAAAATAGACTTATCTTGGAACATAAAATAGACTTATCTTAGAAGAGGAAACGTCTTCTCTTCAATGCATTCTTCCACATTAAATTTAAACGGCATATTCCCTGTGACTACATATGGGTCATGTTGTTAAACTCATGTTTTCCCCCGCCAGATGAACATGACAGAATGGCCCTGATGGCCTATGCCAATGCCTCGGCAATACACCTACCATCTTATGAAGAAGCTGTGAGACCAAACGGGGTCAACGCCGGTCTAGGTGTCGGGACTGCGGGTGTGGGCCGCACCCCTGGCCCCACCGGCTCTGGGCACCATGGACTCCAGCGGACGGCCGACCTCCACCGACAGAACATTGGTGGCGATGGCAACAACAACATTAACAACAACAACAACAACAATAGCAACCGCCACTCGACTGTGACTACCAGCACCATGAACCGTGACGGTGTGTCTGAAATGTTTGGCTCAATGGATACTGTAAATGTCAGCATGAGTGATGCGTCCACCTCTGTCACAGTGGAGACGTTTGACTCTGGCACATCCAGCAGATCAATGGCATCCCAGAGGGCAACTGCGGGCAGTTTGAACTCTTCAGATGACCAGCTGGCTAACGTAAATGATGGTATAATTAATTTTTATTTTCCTTTAAACATGTTATGATGGTATAATTAATTTTTAAAATATTTTTTAAAAATTGACGTGCCATAAGGTTTTCTGAAAACTTCTGCCTCAGTCCCATAAGAATTTCCCGAATTGCGATCATCTGGTTATGAAATTTTAAAAATTGCGTAAAATCCATTTATATTATTATTGTAATACTGACTTCATCTTTTAGAATAAGAATGGTTATTTTATGTATCCAAAAGACTGTATTGAGTTTAAAACTATTTTTATCTGTAGTTTAGTGCTATTATTCTAGTAATAAAATATAGCAAAATCACATCTTTAAAAAAAACACGTAAAAATACCAAAAAACTTTGCGAATCAAGCGATAACACTAGCGAGGGAAATGGCCGCCATTGCCGGACATCGAATACATCTTCTTTCACGCACTGAAGAGTTTTTATTTTCTGTAATTTCGTTTCTAAAGAGAGTTGCGCTTTACCTTGCTTTTGTAATAGAGACTAGGCGCGCATTTCCACACTTTATCAATTTAAACGTTAACGCATGTCAATATCTGCACAACTTCATTTAGCTTTTGATTACATTAGAAATATATTTTTAATTTCTTTAAAATAAAAATTATTTTTAAAGATAAATTCATCAAGAAATAAATTATGTTTAATAGTAATTAGACAACCACAGATCTAACTAAAACAACAAATACAGACAGATATAGTACTTTGGGCACTTTTAGATAACCCATGATTGATCTATTATATATGCACCATACTTAAACACACAGATTTTAAGTGAAAGTAAAGTATGCAGAATCATTCCCTTTGCCAGAAATAAGCTAGATTTAGATATTATTTCCAATTAAAAATGTAAATGTAAGAGTGATTCAGGATTTCAGACTTAAATAAAATAATTATTTTTAGTTACCTTTGTAGTGCTCCAAAACTCATTTAGCCAGCTGTATACTCGGCATGTGGGGCTGGCACAGTTTCTGTGACTATACATTTGTTTAGGTTTATCTTTTAAGATATTTGTCTTTCTGTTTACATTTAACAGTCTCCTTTGTCTCTGCACAGATGCCCCACTGTTAGATTCCAGCTCTCAGAGAGAGATTGATGTGGTTAGTATGAGTTCCAATCCCAGTCGGTCGAGCAAAGAAGATCCATGAGGCCAAACGACCTCAGTAAACTTTATTGCTAGTTGCCAGTGGACACTAGATCGCACAAATAGGCATGTTACAGTTGAAGACTGCGGTCAGTATAAGTTATATCTACAAGCCAGAAGCCAGATTTTTTACTACACCTTCTATAGATGCAAGTTTTAGCAAGCGTGACCTGATGAGCCATGGCAAGCAGTTTGATTTGATGGAGTGGATTCATTTGTTCAAGACTGGTGTTGTAACTGGAGTTAAAAAGAAATGAGGGAGTTCATTATCCCTGGCATCTATACAAAGTCTTTGGCTGAGTTGTGTTAACTGTGTTTGTTGGGCTTTTCAAAAATGACTCTCCTTGATGTATGGACAAAATTATTTTTAGGAATTTTAAAAAAATATTTTGGACAGACAGCGTGAAACAAAATCAGTTTTCATTGCAGTCACCAATGCAACAAAATAGTGATTATAACCACACGGAAAAATAGAATGCTGAACTTATTGTACTGGCTGTGAACATTGATTTGCTATCTTGTGTTGACAACCAACAGAATGTGAATATGTTAATGTATTAATTAGTTGTGAGATGATTATATATTAATATATATATATACTACTTGTATTGTATGCTATAGGAATAAGGCTACCTACTTTACTGTACTAGTATGATGAAACCATACAGAAATAAGCCTAACTACCCCACTGCACTAGTATGATATTACAATCTAGAAATAAGGCTAGCTACCCTACTGCACTAGTATGATATTACAATATAGAAATAATGTTATTTACCATACTGCAATAGAATGATAATACAATCTAGAAATAAGGCTTGCTACCCTACTGCACTAGAATGATAATACAATATAGAAATAATGCTACCTACCCTACTGCACTAGAATGATAATACAATATAGAAATAAGGCTACTTACCCTACTGCAATAGTATGATAATACAATATAGAAATAAGGCTTTACCCTACTGCACTAGAATAATTTAAATAATATAATAGCCCAAGTCACTCACTCACTAATGCTATGAAATCTTTGTTTGAGGTTATATTTTAATACAAGGTGTGCATCAGGAGGTGTGCAAATTACTTACAAATTAAAGATTACTTTTGAAATAGTTCAACAGTCCATAGCAGTAAAAAAAAAAGTGTGTGGTGTTTCTCACCATAAAGTAATATTACATGATGTAATTGTTTTAGCTTAAATTTTCATTTTGGAAAGGGAGCGATGTAAAAAGATGATTTGAGGATTTATAATTATAAAATACTTTTGTGCATTTCAGGAAGTTTAATGCACTACCCTACTGTTCTAGTATTAGTATATTAAGTATATTAAAACAATCAGGAAATGAGACTATCTGGACAAGTCTTTAATAAATATATAATCAAGCAGTTGCTAATGATTTATAATTCATTGAAACCAATATTTTTATCTTGTGTGTTGAAACACACCTGTCCATATCAGTGCTATTAAACTCAACAAATAGACTTCTAAAATGTTAGGTGTAAGTCAGACTTGAATTGATAATGTTTCGCGGTAATAAAGTCAAGCTTTGGTTGATAATGTTTGGCGGTAATAAAGTCAAGCTTTAGTTGATAATGTTTGGCGGTAATAAATTCAAGCTTTAGTTGATAATGTTTGGCATTAATAAAGTCAAGCTTTAGTTGATAATGTTTGGTGGTAATAAAGTCAAGCTTTAGTTGATAATGTTTGGTGGTAATAAAGTCAAGCTTTAGTTGATAATGTTTGGCGGTAATAAAGTCAAACTTGATTATGTTTGGACATTGTTAGAACATTAATAAAATAGGAGCACAAGGGTAGGAGAAATTGAAACAATCCTAAAATTAACTCAACTAAAATTTCTGATCTGATTCTGTGAAGAGTGCGATAAAATAATTTTTTTTAAATTTCATATAATCAAAATAAAAAATAATCAGGTTGGTGACATGTTTCTAAAAATGTAGAGAGGCAATATAATTATCATGAAGACAGAGATCATTAGTAGTCCACAATGGAACTATAATATACTATACAGGACTATTTCTTTTATTTTCATACCAATTTGTATTCTTTGTAAGTTTTTATGTATTACTTGACTGTTTCTTGTGTGATAATCCAACAGAGTTTTCTTTTAGAATTATTTAAAATTCTTTGCTTAAATATTTAAATTATTGTTTGCTATAATTTAGATACGAGTTTCACATTTGCAGGAATGAAAATGAGGCTTGAAGCATTAAGCACTAAAGTAAGGGACCATGCTATTCAATTGGCCATCAAGTTTAATTTTAGACATTCCAAAGGAAGAAAATTTAAGCTTTAAAATAACATAACAAATTATATAAATAAACTAAGAACAGCTTCATTTTGTCATTCTAGTAATGTTGGTGAAAATTTAGCCATAATAATGTTGTTATGACTACTAGCCATAATATTTGTGTGTTGAGTGTCCACAGAAAATACATTGCTATTAGATTACTCCTACAGTATTGTAAAGGAATAATCCCTGCAATATTTGTTGTGATTATTTATTTCAACATTGAAGTTATTTTATCAGAACCAAGTAAGATAGATAGATGATCTGTTTCTGATTTTATTTCCATTTTATTGTCAGGGGTTGTGCCCGATTTGATGTGACTATAACAATTTTCGTAGTTATTTTTTAAAGCAGTGAAGTGAGATGATAGAAATGATATTGACAGCATTTTTCTGGCATAAGCTTTAGAAAGATCTGTTTCCCTCACAAGGCATATCCGCACATTGTTAGTTCTAAGAAATCCATTGGTTTCTTATCTGTTCATTTGTTTTAGCTTCCTTTTAGCTCTATAAACGACAAGCCTAAATCTGTGCACCATTTCTCATTCATACAATTCTGATATTATTTGTGTACATATTGGAAAGATTTCTTATCTTATTTATTTTGCTGTTTGTTTCGTTTTTTTTAAAATAATTATTTCTATCATTCTTCTATACTAATCTTTATTCTGTATGCAGAGAAATAGGTTATGTGAGTGTGACCATGATTTGTGTGAGTGTCAATGACGTATATATGTCCATAATGTATGCATCTACCTTGCGTGTTTGTATCATTTTCCTGCTGTGGAAACAAAACAAGACTCAAAATGCATCTTCTTTTCCATCATTTGTACAAATTTTTATATGTTAAAAGTGTCAAATGTACACTACCATTTTTAATGTGGGTGTAAGATTGAGGATGTTAATGTGTTAGTAATGAAGTGAATGATATTTTTATAAAGATTATAATTTTTATTTCTGTGTCATGTGTTGAATGTTAGAGAATGTGTAGTATTTAAGAATCATGATTTATTTTATTTTGTAGCATTGTTGGTTTAATATGTGAGACCAGATCAGCAATTTTATAGGAAGAAAGTGGCACATACATTTCCTATAAAACTTACGAATAAATTTGTTACATTGAACACATTGTCTGACTTTTTACTGTAACATTTTGTCATAGCATTTCAAGTCTATCTAGGGATCCATAAATATAAACATGTCTTAATACACTCCACAATAGAGAGGTTGGTAGATCAAATTGGCCTACCCATAAACAACCATTTTTAGATATATTAAAAATAAACACTTATAGCAACTCCAATTGGCTGGCACTTCTTTAATCAAAGTTACTGCCGCGTTTAGAAAAATAAAATGATGCATTATTTATTTATAAATTCAAGAGTTATAATTGATTTACATGTTACACAGTTTATGAGTGAATGAGGCAACTTGAATAAATGTATTAAGTTCTAAAACCTATAAGGTTTCAGATTAAAATTAAATACATCATTTTGTACATTTGAAAAAAAAAATATTTACATTTAAGTCTGTTATAGGTGAATGAGACATTAACATTACACCAATTATAACACCACAATAACTGCACTCCAAAAACAGAAAACCAGATACAAAAATTAGTGACAAGACCCCAATAACAGCACAGCAATTACTACACAACATTAATATCCCATTAGCAATGCATTTCTCATTAGTAAAACATTTGTTGAGCTTATTCCTGGTCTCGAGTCTGTTAGTGACTAGACAACTTTTCAGTGTTGTTGTTGATGGATTAACTGCCCTTTGTCTGACGTAAGTTTTTATCGAAGAATTTAAGAATTCTGGGCCAACTGTCCTCCTGGGCAAAGGCATGTTGTTTATCATTACCTCCCCACAACATGTTCATTCCTGAAATTGAAATAGGGAGTAAAAATGTTAGCTGAGTGTCACAGAGCTGTCAGGGGGAATAAGTGAAATAAAATAATTACCAGTCAATAGTGTTTAGAAAGTTTTTTTTATAAATGTTCATTTTTAAACTGAAACTCAGATCAGTTCCAGAGAAAATAGCTGTGATGACTGGAAGCTGAAACAATTGGGATTAATGCTAAAACTAACTATTGACACCTGAAGTCATCTATATAAACACATTTCACTCATGACCTATGGCCATATAAAAAGTCAGATACATGATCCTATTAGCTCTGGGTATAAAAGTCTACCCAACATCACTGCTATAAAAGGAATCAGTAACTCAAATTATTCAGCTGACCAGAGATTAAACTCCCTGTTGATAACTTAAACCTTCACTCCAAGACAGCTGAAATGAGGAGCAGAAATTGTAGAGTACTAAATGTCATGGAACTCTGTACAACTTCCAAATAGTTGGGGATCACTTAACCAGGAGCTCTGGGGTCTTTCTGACCCTTGAGATCCCCAACAGCCAATCAAACAACTGCTAAATTTAGTTATTTAACTTCAACACAATATTCATATCTTTATAAACTTACTGAAGATTTTATTATAACTTGTCCCACATCTCGGTGCAAACGGCAGTTCCAGCATATGTCCAGCCCCAGGATAGGTCATCCATGTAAAATTATCTTTGAACTCATCAGGTATATTCTTCTTATAGGCATCAAGAGCTATTGGATTTACACACTGGTCATCCAATCCATGGATGGCAAAAATCTTTGCCCCATGTTGCCATCCCTGAAAAATGAGGAAAAACTTCATAGCCCCCTTGCAATGCCTCCTCATTGTATCTTTGAGGTCAACCCCTTGAAGTTTGCCCTTTTACGAAACATAATAACATTAAATATCACCATAGCAACTAAGCCATGCATAGCCAAGGATTCTATTATTAACTTCTAGGTTCATATGGTCTGAGGAGCTCAAAAATTAAGCATAGAAAATATGTGACTGCTCATTTTAGTGTGTTTGTACAAAAAGCAAATATTAATAAGAACTAAAAGAATTAACAAAGAATGTTGTTTTTTTAAATTTCCATTTCCAAACACATTAGTGCTTAATAAATATTTTGGGAAACTGTAGAAATGATAGATACTCAGTAAAAAAATGTCACTCAATTTGTCAATTAAATGTGATTAGAATTTAATACCAGTTTAATCATAAAATATACAAAAGAAACTAATTCCACATTCAATTATTGCCTAGGATGCAATAATCTTCAGTAAATCATGAGTTTCTCTAGCTTATAAGATAAGATCTTGCAGCATTATAGTGTGGTATACTTACAGGGCAGAAAGGGATGATATCCCCAGGCAAAAACATATCTCTGAAGACGACCGACTCATCAACATATTTGACACGATCAAATTTAAAACTGGATGTTTCTGCTTCTTTTCCTTCCACTACTTGTTTTCGAGTAATAGGGAACCCTGTCCCATTGAGAGTCACTAAACATTTCATCTATTAAAAATTTTTTTAGAATAAGTCAATTGCTGTCCTGGAAAAAATGTTCTTGAAGATGAATTTTTTTTTTATACTGATAAGTTATAATTTTAAGCAAATATTTTTGGAAATAAATTTTGGAAGTGTCATGAAACATGCATATTTTTAATCAAAATTTTATGTAACTCACAGCAGGTCTCCTGGATGCAATAAACTGGAGGTAACCACCACCAACACAGACAGCCACACCTCCAAGCTTGTTGGGATCAACTGATGGATGAGATGCCAGCCAATCAAATGCTCTCTATGAAAAATAATTTTAAAATGTATTTATCTTCAAAACTGACAATAAAAGTTATATAAATTAGTATTTTTATTTATATTATTGATGAAAACTCCAATTTTAACACAGCAGCAGTTAAAGCTATGCTACATTTCAGATATTTATGGCAAGCATTCGCAATATTTCAGAAATTTAAAATTAGCTTTAAATATTTTCATGTTTTAGTTATATCTGAGACTGTTTCAAGTCCAACTCACCAGAAAGTAGTGCATGTCCAACTCAAGTTCATTCTTGGGAAGTCCCGGGAGACCAACATAACCGAGCACAAAAGAAGCGAAGCCATGAGATGCCAGCAAAGCCGACCTGATCTCAACTATCCCACCACTAAGTCCAAACAGGTCAATCACGGCTGGAAATGGCCCTTTACCTGCAAGAAAAGATACATTTGTATCAAATGTGCAATACCATATTAATATTATATTTTAATAAATTTAATATTATGCAGTAATTTAAATGTGATTCAGTGCTGCTGAGCTATTTAAAATAGCTAAATTATACTACAATAGACTTTTGGTGTCTTGAGCACCCTTAAATGCATGTTTATTTAATTAATAAATTCTTTAAAAATTGCTAAGATATGTTTGCTTACTATTTCATCTAGTGTCAGTTTTCCTAACCTGGTGGTGTGAACAAAGTTCCTTGAAGTCCATTCTCTGTAACAGGGAACCTTTGAACTCCAGGTGTAGCATACGACCGCTGTAGCTGACATGATGTAAGACAAGAGATATTGTCAGACCAAGGCAGACTGTCGAAGTCCTTGTAGTCATCATGTACGGCTATGGTCACATCATATGGGGTCATAACATCTTCCTTAATCAGTCGGCCAGGTTTAAGTCCAGGGGTTACGCTGGCGCTCCAGAACAATCCCATTGGTTCTAGACCTATAAATTGGGATTAAAGTCAACACTGTAATTATCATTTAGCTCTTGCTCAAGTATTACATATATATGTAAATGAAATTAACTGTATTGTCATATGTTGTATTAAGTTATGAATGTTTTCCATCGATTGAATTGATAATTATGTATTTTACTAATTTTATGTAAAGCGCTGGAACCCAGTTGCTTTCGAGGGTACTGCAGTATAAAAATTATGAAATTATTATTACATCGAAATGTATTGAATTTTTTAAAATATGACTGCTCCATATTTCATTGTATTTTCTATGCCATAAATTTTCAATGAATGCATTTTATTTTAACAATATAAAATGAGTTCTCACGAATATAACACTTATTGTATCATTGAGTATCATCATTATAATCCTAATTTAGCAAATGAACATCTTTATAACTCTGATATTACCATTAAATATATATTTTTTTAAAGTCCCATAACCAATGGTTGTAGGGGTCCTAATGTTTCAATTAGAACTTACTAGGGGCTTGGTAGACCTTGGTGGGTGCCCCCGACTCCCTTCCAGGTCAGTGGAGGACTTTTGTAGTGTTAGTCATTTATCATTTTTATTGTGGCTTGGCGTGGGCTCCAACCCACCATCCTTCGCTATCCAGCCGCCAACATTAAATTACAAGTACAAAATCTCATCATTATAATCATGAATTTACCAGTGTATGTCTTCTTTTCAATATAAAACTAATTACAGTGATAAATATCATTCATATTAACTTTATTTGTACCATTAAATGTCATCATTGTAATCTCTAATTTACCAGTGTATGTTCCCCCCTGAGACGAATCTCTGAAAGTCTCCACTGTTCCTTGCTGGTCAGCTGTAAAGTGAGCACACGATCCAAAAGTTTTATCTCCTTCTTTCATGTAAGTTTGTAAAGTTATTTTCTGTCCTTGTTTCAATCCATTGACTCTTATGTTGACCTTTTCATCAATTAGTACTGGATTTTTGGAAATGTTGACTTTAAGATATGATGTTGATAAGTTGCATTTTCCAATCTGATACTGATAGTGAGTGGCCTAAGATGAGAATTTCAAGAGAAACAAATAATCAATAAGAAATTAAATATATATGCCTTATTTTTCTCCATCTATAGATTTAAGTTTGTACAACTTTATTACATATGACAATATAAGCTTGTATTGGTGTGAGTAAATATTGATTAAATTTTGTTTTCTTAAGCCCCATGGTTTCTTTAACTAAAAATAAAATGAATGCACTTGCTTGGTTAAGGTGAAAGAAGTTTAAAAGACGCTGCCTTGCTATCATCTTTATAGTTTATAATTTATAGTGAATCTGTAAACAAAAAAATTGTATTAATTTGTAATTGTATTGACAGTTGCATTCAAATTATCATTTTAACTTTAAATAATTTTAATTATTTTTCTTTCACAAGCCCCATTTCCTAAAGCCTACAGCCAGACAGCTCAAAACTCAAGGCAGGGGTGTTCAAATTTAACTTGAAAAGACCAAAGTCCAATGACTTATTTTTAATAGTTAAAACAAACTCAGTTGCCATTGATCATTGGGTAAAAGAGGAGTGAATATAACAGTCAGTGGCAAGCCAAATAACAAACATGATGATGAACATGGCTTAACTTAACCTCACCACATGAGTATGGACCTTATAGTAACTTATACTTAAAATAACTTATGTAAGACCTTGATCCTAATCCTAGTATCCCAATCATTATGGTTATGTGAATAGCTATTATAACGTAACTGTAAATTTTATTGCATAAGAGATTAAATCAGGTAGTTGGCACTTGGCACTTTAAAATATATATTTGGTAGGGCTGCGGAAATTATCTATTAATTTCTCTAAAAATTGTTATCGATTCAAACTATTTTAATCGATAAAATAGCGATTAAATTTAAATAAAATGTGTTAAACAATTTTTACGCTTTATTAATAAATAATTAATCATTAATAATTAACAATAGTTTGCTTTATTTATGTACAAACATCTCCATTGAAAAAAAAAAGATTTCTAAAGTGTAAACTTTAAAATAAGCTGTTTTTTTTTAAAGGAAAATTATATATTAAAAAATTAACATTGTTTTTACTTAATTGACAATAACAAAATTTAAATTCATTGACATTATGTTGAACTACTTATATTTAAATTTTAAAAATGTCAATTGCCTGTTTTTGTTACTAACTTACTTCCCTTGAAATTTTCAGTTTGACGATGTCATACATCTTATTTTTAGCTTCAATCAGTGGTGTCGCTAGGGGGGTGCGGTGGGGGCGGGCCGCCCCGGGTGACACCATCAGGGGGGTGACACCAGACTGTAAAATTCTATTTATTCCCGTTATTTGGCACTGGAAAACTCGGAGGATTACTATGGGTTAAATCATATGGGGGTGACACCATGAGCTACCGCCCCGGGTGACACCATGAGCTACCGCCCCGGGTGACACCAACCCTAGTGACGCCTCTGGCTTCAATCAAAATTATCGATTAATTATTCGGAAATTTTTCAAAAGTTAATGATTAAATTTAAATTAATCGATAACAGCCCTAATATTTGTTAATAAATATAAAGAAGCAACCTAGGTGTCCCTATCAATCATGCAATTAATTTGTACCTTTTCAAGATGGGGACCATATTTATGAAAAAAATGAAATGATTGAAATTTGTATTATATAATTAGTATTAGTTCATGTAATTACTATTAACAAGTTTTGAGGTATTGACATTGACTAATTAATGCTAATACATTACTTAGTCATTACATTTTACCATTGCCATTACTATTAATATTACTGTTAATATTATTATTACAGTATAATTTATAATATAATATAATACATGTAAATGCTAAATGCTTTAACTTGTAATTGTAAAAAGTCTTGTTTCTTTCTTTCTTTTAAATTTTAAACGTTAAAATCCATGCCATGAGGAAAAAATATGTTTTATAAAGACAACAAAGTAAATGAAGTAAAGCATGAACATTTTAATTAATATTTATTATTAATAGTATTTATTAAATTATTGATAGTTAATAGTATAGTCTAGTAATAGTACAATAGTCAATAGTAAAAAGAAATATTTTGCAATACAATGAGCAGGCAAGTAGTAAAAGTAAAAGGTAGTACTAGTACTAGTACAATTACAAGTAACAATCTATTAATAACTCACATAAAATATATAAAATTATATCATGAATTCGAATCACTGTACTGTAACTGTAACCTACACTGTAACTGTATCTGAGACATTGTTCAACAATTGACAACACAATGCTTAATTTACTATCCTTATATTAAAATATTTATAATGAATATTTTATTATAATTAGATATTTTTTCTAGCATAAAAATATCATTTGGTTTGTTCCTTTTTTGTATCGAAGCCAGTATTAGAATTGACCTTTCTATAGTTATTGATAAGTTAAAGAAATATTTAAATATAAATTTTTTTGGTGGTTTTCACATGACCCTTGAACTCAGGGGAGGGAAAACAACAGTAACAGTAACAACAACAGAAAAGGTACATTTTAAGGGAAGCTACTGTTTAATTTCCTTTTTTAAAAAAAATTAGATAAAAAAAAATATATAGAAGAATCACCTGTCATTTTCCTTGGCCTAAAATATTATTGAATTATTGTACTATTCTGGTGGATAAGTCTAGACATAAATCATATTAATTAGTGTAGGAAAACGTGACTTAATTTTTTGTAAATTTTTATTCTATCAATTAATTCAATTGAAGATGTTTAAATCGGAACAACAATTCTCTTAGAAGTGAATTTATTTATTTTTTAAAAAATACACACAACAATACATCGTGTAGTACGTAAAAACAAAAAAAGATTTTAAAAAGTACCATTCCAATTTCTTGACTTTTTGTTCACTTTTAAATGTTGAAAGTAACTTACGATGATCAGTGGCGGATTAGGGCAGGGGGGGCGACCCCCCGCGCTCCTGTTGGGTCTAAAATGGCGCCCGCCCCCTTAAGACGCCCTTAATGAACACTAAAAAGGTGTAACTAGAGCAACAAAATAAAAAGATTGTTAAACACGAAACTTTTAATCAAACACTAAACTGCAATACGACAATATTGGCTTGCTAAATATCGTATTTCAAAACTGCAATATCTGGTTTGGTCAGTCAGGAGCGTCGCTAAGTGGAAAAGAATAGAGAAGCATTGAAACGAATGATAGGCGTGACGTTGTTTTAGCAAAACAGAGGACACAGAGAACAATATTGCTTTATTGATGGTAGTTGTAGAAATACTGGAAATTTTCGTTAAATGTTAAGTTTATTAGCCAACTATGATTCCACTTT